>VZRF01008470.1:1078552-1099773 GCA_013396875.1 Vireo altiloquus | reverse complement strand
GCCGCGCCGCGCTTATATGTGCCAGGCGGCGCCGCCCGCACCGCACCGCACCGCCTCCGCCGCCGCCCCCGCCCCGGCCGTGCCCCCGGCCTTGCCCCTCTCAGTGACCCCCCCCTTCCCGCTGAGCTCCCTTCCCGGGCTGCAAGGGCGACGGTCTGAGCGGTGGGAGGCGAGCGGCAAGGGGACGGAAAGGGGAAGGAGGGCACCCCGGGGGCACACGGGGACGGGGCCAGCCCTGACTCGGGCTCGCTGAAGTCAGCCCGGCGGGAGCCTCTGGCGAGAGGATGCTGCTCCGGCACAGCCCAGGGGAGGATTTTCCCCCTGCTAGATGCCTAGACTGGAAGTAAAGGGCCCCTTGATACCCCGAGGGTGAGAGCCTCGGGATCAGTCATTCCCTGCGACGGTCTTTCGGGCCTTTTCGTCCTTGCCTTTCTCCTAAACATTAAAGCAGCAAACTTCTTGGCTGTCTTGGTCTCCCACCTTAAACAGAACTGTTGCAGAGAGCTGCCATGGGATGCCTCACCGTCTGCCCCGCACGCCCATGTTACCCATTTGGGAAATAAATACACACGTTTAATCTTCCCCACCATCACTCTAGTCTGAACTGCTCATAAACGAGCTACTTGAGACAACCACTTTCTCCTTGCTCTGACAGAAGCTGTGCCATGCCCTCTCCTATTCTCCAGGCACACTGGGGCCTTGGCAGCGCAGCCCTGCCAAAAAAAGAGCAGAAGAGGGAAAGCAAACAAAATCAATCTCAAGCTCTAGTCAGTAAAGGCAGGAAATCGTTCCTAGCCGGCAGGGAAGCAGGAGCATGTGTGTTTAAAACAGCCCCAGTGCTGGGTATGAAACAACTGTAAAAATTACATCTTCTTTTCCCCCAGGCATATTTGAGTGGATAGCAAGGGAGCCAGAGCTACAAAGACTACTCAAATTTGGCTCCCTGTGGGAGCAGGGAGGGGAATGCTGTTGACAGGGTACAGTCACAGAGTGCACTGCACCCCAGCCCCTCAAAACCCTCACCCTGGAGCCAGCAAGAGACCTGCCTGACTTGCAGTGTTGTAAGGTTGTGGGGAGGTGGAGACGAAGACAGATGGGTGGCAAGGCCCAGAGGGAGAGATGAAGGGAATGATGAGGAGAAAAAGTGGAGGTGAGCATGGAGCAGTCTGACCAGGTGGATATGAAGAAAGGAGCAACAGGCGTCTGGCCCCAGTGGTGAGGCCAGTGAGTGCTCTGGGAGGGTGAGTGCTTGGTGTGCTGGGACAAGTGGGCACTGGTGTGGGGTGCAAAGGAAACGGAAGCCTATGCCCTGTGACATGAAGGGAGGCAACCTGTCCCTTGCTAACAGTGGCAGGGGATTGCGCCCTGCTGCGTCACCCCCTGCCTGCTGCATGCCCACCCTGGCAGCGGCCAGGCGGGAGTGGCTTTGAAAGGAACTCATGTGAGGGCTGGACCAGCCCACCCTACCCCACAGTGTGCAGATCAGGGTGGGAGGGGTAGCCTTTATCTGCAATCCTGAAGAAAAAAAGTGTCATGTGCTTCTACAAAGCTTCGTGCCAGGAGAAGTGATGCTGTGCTGGGGACTTTGCACTGTCCTGAACATCCAGGTTTTATTACCAAAGGCTGCAGGATCGTGGTGGCAAGGTTTACACCTCTGGCTGATGCCGCTCTGGCAGTGAGGGAGAGGGTGAGCCCCTCTGCACCAGCCCGGCCCCACTAACCCACGCTGAGATGGGGAGGAGCTGGCTATCGCAGCAGGGCAGGGCTCACTGCTCCCACGGTCCCGACCTGTCCCTCAGCAGGGACCACAACTTCTTTCCAGAGACAAAGAGGTGACAAAAATAGATTTTCACAGGAGGTGATGACTCAGACCGGTGAGTAGCCAGAGCAGCCTCCCTGTCTCATGAATAACAATTCAGAGATGCTCGGCGGGCAGCTGGCCCTGCAAGGACGCGGTGCTGCCGAAACCCTGCCCTCCTGTGCTTGACAGGGCGGGGGAAGGCAATGTGGGGCTTTGAGGAGCTTTTGGTTCCTGTTTTGAACGGGTTGGTGACAGAAGCTAGATTTAACAAGAGCTCATGAATTCAGCCCAGAGGGACTGGGAGTTAGCAATTAAGGGATTTTCTTCTATCTAATTAACACCCAAATGGTGTCTGGGGCTAGCAGCTGTCCCCAGGGGGTGGCTGCAGGCAGGGCAAGGTGGGACAAGGGGCCACCCTGCCATGCCCTCTGGATGAGAGGGGCATTTTGGATGGACTGCTGGCTTGAGGGGAAGGGCACCCACTGCTCCAAGGCTGTCCTGCATCCAACCCTCCCCACAGGGACCAGGCAGCTCCATCCTGGCCAGCATGGAATCCTGGCCCATTCATGATGCTGAAGCCAGCAGGGTGGTGGGGTGAGGGAAAGGAAGAAACCTTTTCCCAGGGGAGAGTAAGCTGACGCCTCTGAGGTGGGGGATTCCCTCCCCCCAGGTTATCACCCAGCTCAGGAGCATCCCCAGGGCCACCCTAAGGAGGCGAAAGGGCTCCTCTCCCACTGCCATTCCATGGACTCAGCTCCACCGTCTCCTTAGACCAGGAGCCTTCAGTTCATGTTGCCTGGGGGTCCGTAGGTTCTACATAGCGTGGAAATCCTGGCTTCTTTCATTTCCAGGTTTCTCAGCCCTGCAGATGTGACTTGCACCACCTTGCCTTGGTTACTGAGTCTGCCTGCACCAGGGTGCTGGTGCAGAACCTCATTGGATGTTTCCAGTCAGGCTGGGGTCTGCCTCTCCAGCCTTATTCCTGCTCCAGAAAGGATGGGTGAGAGTTGGCTTCATTTGGTGCTCTCAAATCTAGTCGAAAGCCCACTGGCTTCTGAGCAAAACCAGGATGCAAGGACAAGGGAGGAGGGAGTGCAGGCCTTGCGAGTGTTTCGGCACACAGCAGAGGCAAGGTGAGCCTGATGGCATGACATGAATGACACCTTGGCTGTGCTTGGCTTTGGGGGGCAGCATTCCCCGCTGCCAGCCATGTCACCACTGGAGTAGGCTCTGCTGTGACTTTCCAAAACTCAGACACCGTAGAAGTATCTCAAGGCAGCAACTCTCTCCAAGGAAAGTCCAGCTCAGCCCAAACTCTCCCCTCCAAGTGAGACCACAGCATGTGCTCCTGAAGGGCAGCCCCGAGGGTGTTTTGGTTGAAGCTGTACCCAGACACTGCCCTTTCCCAGAACCCAGCAGGGCTGCGTTCCTGCCCTTCTCAATGGCATCTCTGTCCAAATCCCACTCACTTGCCCCACCGCACCTCCCACCACCAGCACTTTCCCCCTAGAAGTTTTGCTAAGCCTTTTTATGCAGCTGCTACAGGCTAGAGAGTGATGGAGTGAATCTGGGGGTTCAATTACACACAGGGAGAGGATTTTTCACCGTATTTCTTAGATTAGCTTGTTATAAAGTGCACTTAAGCACTTGTTCTGGAGTTGGGAAAAGCCTAAAGCATTTTTCAGCCACTCAGTGGTAGGCTGCACTCTAATTTCTTTCTTAAAAGAAAAGGATGTGGGAGACCTATGGGAGATTCTCCAAAGCACTTGGGAAGAGAGGGTTCAGGTTCCACTTGCTACAGCCTGGCCTTCCCAAATGCTCCCTCTTCCCTTAACATTCCAGAATACTCCCTTGTCTTTTGTCAGAGCTTCTCTGTGTCCAGAAAAGTCCAAAGACCAAACCAGGACTGATCCATGGCACCCAAGAAAGTAGCAGGTGCTTGTGTTTGACAGCAGAGCTGATCCGTGCTGGCTCAGGGTAGGCATTTCCATAGCTCTGCTCCCAAGCTCCACGAGTCACAGCCCACCCAAGGAAAACAACAGGTTTTGGAATGTAACAATTTATTGGGGTTAATTTTTTGTTTTAATTTTTAACTCCCCATTTCTGGCATTGATACAATATTCAAGAGCAGCAGAAAGAACAAAATGTACAAGAATACAAGAGTAATTAGCACAACCCCCACCCCCAAACCTGGAGCAAACCAGTTTCTTGTGGGAAGCACCAAGGGACAGGGTGATTCAATCACCCCTCCAGTGGCTCTGCCTCCCACCCATCCACTCTAGACAGAGTTTAGCCAGCTGGGAACTGGATTAAAAAACAAAACAAAACTGAACAAACACTATATTTAAAATGAAAATTGCAAGACAAAAAAATAATATATAGATATACAATTCATCCGTGCACAATCCTTAAATGCATTAATTTCAAAATAAAAAAAAAAAAATCACAAGATACATATTTAGGTTTATTTTAAATTAAAAAAATTACCGCCTTCACTCTGTATGCCAAGTGAGGGGAAATGAAGAGACAGATGGGTTGCACCAGAACTATCAACACTCTTAGTTAGGGCTGACCTTCTCCAAGAGAAAGGATAGGGCTCTGATGCCGCCAAAGCTCAAGCACAGGCAGAATCTGAAGCACCCAAGTACCACAGAACTCAGTGGGGTCACTTGCCTGCTCCAAGTTCAGTGTTTGCAGGAATCTGCAGCACTTGAGCCTAAGCTTGGCACAGGGAAGGTGAAAGGAAGGAACAGATGGAGCAAGCCCCTGTCCTCCACCACCAGCAGACAACTTTCTATGCAAAAAGAAAACAAACAGGGGAAATAAAATCCCAAAGTAGAGAGTCTCCTCTATTCTTAGGGAGTGTACAAGGCTTAATGGCACAGGGGAGAAGAGGAAGGAGGACAGCACACTAAGTTGATTTGCTTGGGGGAGGTGCAGGCATGACAACTCTTTTCTAAAAAAAGTCATCAAAATGATTAATTTTTTTGTTCCATTTGAGAACTTGACCTAAGATTCTGCCCCCGCTTTGCAGCTGGGGGCTGGAAGCAGCAGGGCTCCCTCCAGGGCAGCTGAAGAGCAACCTACCTGTGCAAGAGCACCTACCTGCTGCTCTGCCCAGAGGGAAATCCTCAGCACCCCTAGAGAGCAGGGGCCAGCTGAAGGGCTTCTTGGGAGCATGGAAAAGCCCCACTAAACCTACGAGGCCCTGAAGCCCCACCAAGTGCTTTGGCCCACCCAGCTGTGTTCCAGAGGTTTAGTGTGAGCTCTAAGTGCTCAGCTGAACAAGGAATGACGTAAAGAACCAGGGCCCTGCAATGGGAATTAACACTTTGCCTGAATGCCCCAGCATGCCCCTTTCCTCCCAGCAGACACATTATCTGAACTGTTGCAGAAGCTGGCATCACTCTGACTGCATCTTGCTGCAGTTGTCACCTTACTTCTTCCCTGTGTCACAGCACACTGCTTGCTGCCCACCTCCCAGCTCCACTCAGCCCAGGGGCTTAGTGGGCATCCCGCTCCTCCATCCCAGTGCCACCTGCCAGTGCCTGGAGGGGATGGGCTCAAAGCACAGAGTTCACCTGGAGTGAAAGGACCCTCACCCCAAGGACTGTGCTTTTGGATGGCCCTGGAGTTGTTTGTTTCCCACCACAGAGAAACTGGAATGGACGGAAGAGCTGCCAGAGGGAGCCAACCACCATGGGAAGGGCTACTGACTATATCTCCCTTCGCTCCTGGAAGGAGACATTTAGAGAAGGGAAGAGACAAGAACTCAGGGCCCTGCTGCATGCTTACAGGTGAGGCAGGCGGGACACAGGGCATCTCAGAATGCACCACACAGAACACAGGAGAAGCTCCTGGTGCCACGACTGACCCTGCACAGACAAGGGTGCAAATAACTCCAACCACTCAGTCTGACACAAGGCAATGGCAAAATGTGAGAGGGGCAGAGGATGGAAAGGCAAAGGTGAGTATGGAGACAGATTCCAACATCTGCCATCAACACTCCCAAAAAGAAACTATACACACTGCACTCTGGGGAAGGATCTCAAAAATGTAAGTAAAAAAAGAAAATAAAGACACTTATTTTCTCAACCCCAAAGCATTGGTGAAATGAAGATTCTTCCTGGAGTTACCTGGGGGAGGAAGCACAGATGGAGCAGGGGATTTCTGAAGCACCACTGAGCACTCCATCTCTTTGCAAATGCCTCAGGAGTTGGGCTGCCAGCACCCTCAGCAGGATGGTCCCCTCCACCCCATCCCCTTGGCACGAGGGAGACAGGGGCACAGGGCAGTGACACAGCTGGCAGAAAAGCCACAGAAAGCCAAGAAGGAACAGAACTCAGGAGGCACCGAATCCCCGGCCCCAGATTGACCCTCAACAGCAGATCGCCTTCAGAGTGGAGATCAGGGAGGCTGTGCAAAGGGTGGTGGGCAACATGAGGAGAAAGGGGGAGGAGGTTTTTTATATTCATATATTTATATATAAGAAGTAAATAAGATCCCAGCTCTTGCGTGATTATTGGGCAATTGAAAAATGCAGCAAAAGCAAGCGACATTGGAGTAAAAGGATGTGCCAGGCAAGGAGGAAGAAGTCTTGTCATAAGGTGGGGAAGGAAGCAAAAGGGAAAATAAGCACTTAGCCAAACACACGCTCCAGGTTTGTTACACCTCCCTGGGAAGAAGGACTTGTTCCTGAGCAGCCCCACTAATGCCACAGCCTGGGATGGGCAGAAGTGTGGGGAACCTGGGACACCATCCTTCAAGCATGGCAACCTCTTTCTGCCAGGAAGTCCCCAAGAAGGGTGATAATCCCAGGAAGGTGATAACCTCTAAACACTGGGAGCTGCTGAAGCCTCCTCTACAGAGGGGCTGGAGAAGGGAGTGATATCCCTAGGAAGACTCAGCTCAGAGACAGCTCCTACCTGGTAAAAAGCATGATTGTGGTTGTAATTTTTTTTTTTGTTTATTTCACAAAATCTCCCTGGGAACTTCAGTAAGCGGAGACATAGAGAAATGCTCCCTTTCTCTTCTGAAAACAGAATTTAAGCAGTGGTTCACCACAGCTGGGCCTGCTTACCACACTATTTCTGTTTTTCATCCCCAACAGAGCTTGTATCTCATTAGATTAATGCCCCTCCAGCCCCATGCTGCTCATTGAGAAGAGAGCACAAGACAGGAGATATCCGTTCCAAGTTGAAAGCCATGGGAAGCACTGATAGAGTTTGATGGGCAGAGAGAGAAGGCTATGGGAGGCATTGAAACATCAGCCATCAGCCACTGCAAAGGGTACCAGAGAAGTCCAGACAAGAAAAGCTGTTCAAGCGTCCCTGCCTGCCATCTTCTGTTCAGACACCAACATCTGGTGGTTTTCCTCTTCCCTGCAGTCACTCCCACGCACCAGATGAACATCAGCAGAGACATTTTGGACGGGGAAGCCAGCACGCAAGAGCTGCCTCCTCACTCTGAAGGAGGAGTCAGGCAACTCTTCCCCACCACCCCAAAGGAAGCTGGAGCAGAAGGCTGCCCCACTTGAGCACAGTCCTGTCAGGGTGTTCCTCTCCCCTCTCCACCGCAAAAACTTCCAGCATTTGCTGGCCTCAAGAAGAACGTGCATGACTCTCAGCAACATGATCAGAGCACACAAGGCAGCTCTCTCATCTGCCTCTAAACATCTGGCCACTGTCGGAGAAGGGGTGCTGGAATACACACCAATGGAACTCAGTTCTGTCCTGACGTGGTGAATTCTATAGAGAAAAATGCCACCCCACACCTGATACTGGAAGAAGTTAAGAAACCCGATGGAGGGGAGGCATATCTGCTTCCCAGGAAATAAGCCCACCATTATTAACTCTGCTTGGATACAAGGGATGGAAAAGAGAAGAGACGGCAACTTGGCAGGAAAGGTACATGCCAACCCCAAACGTTAGCAGCTTGCTGTGCATGCAAAGTAAGTCAACTATTTCCATGTTGATGGCCCAGTCCACATTCTGGCAGAATGTGACTGGCCATCTCTGAGGGCTGCTGAGCCAGAAAACCACTTGGAGACTCCACCTTAGCTCACAGGAGAGGTATGGGAGGGAAGGGAACTCACTCCAACAACTTGGGAGGCAAGGATGGGAAAGGTTTGTAGACAGGGTTCCTCCAACATGCAACTTGCCTTTTCAGCTCAGAGATCGCTGCTTAGTCCTAGAATGCCTTTCCCTCCAGTTCAAGCAAGCCAAACACCATCCCAGACACACATGCTTCGATACTACAAAATACTCTTTTCCCTAAGGACCATCTAATACCACTACAGTTTGTGCAATCACTGCATTTATTATTCATTTTTAAACTCTCTCTCGCTCTCTCCCTGTAGAAATTTTTTTTAAAACTTTTCTTTTTTTATGCAAAACTAATCATTTCACTTTTTCCACTCCATCATAAAATCTCCTCTAAAAACACAACGACAAGAACAAACATGGCACAGACACAGAGAATATTTCCCTGTTTTTGTTGATTTTTTTTTCCTAAGGGTTATGGGGAAAGGAAGGGGATACTTTGAAATAAACTCCTCCCTCAATTCCATGCCCATTTTAAAAGGCATGGATGAATCTTCTTCCCCATCTCCATTAAGGAGCAAGGGCAAAAATTCAGAAGGAGGAGCGTAGCCCACGTGAATACGAAGGTAGGTTAGTCAGCCTCAAGTGTCTTGTCCACCTGAGGGAACTTGAGGTGACTGCTGCATTCAAGTTAGCACACCTCTAACTCAAAACAGCACAGGATCCTCATTTCGGATCCAGAGGTTCAGGGTTTGGTTCCCACCTGGTGACCCACCCAGGGAGGGATTTGTCACACAAGCAGGTGAGCTGTGTCTGCAAGCCGGATCATACTCCTTTCTTCCTCCACAAAGAGGATCTACTGCACGAGTTTCTCTGCTGCAACAAGTCCCCTCATCTCCTCACCGCAGGAAGAAGGTCCTTGCGGAGCATCCCTACAATGACCCACTGTTTTGCTCTTCACAGACAGTTCCCTTGCTTGCCACTCTGGAGAAAGGCAAAACCCCTTCAATTAAACAATTCCTGCCCCTTGCTCCCAAAGAACACCATACAAGAGACACTGGGGAAAAGAATTCTGCCAAGCAACACATCTTGGCCAAAACACATCAAGAGTTTCCTATTAAAGTTCCCTTTTATCTCCCACTTAAACGCTTCAACATCTTTTTCAGAACCTTGATACCACAAAACAAATCACATCACCACATACACACCAAACAGCAACTTAACAACCTAAAGTGACTGGCCGGTTTGCATCCACCCCACAAAGCAGCTCCTCTTATCTCACAGTCACAGATTAGTTCTTATTCAGAAGGGGGAGGAAAAAGAGAAGAATCTCCTCGCTATTTTCCTAAGAAAGAGCTTTTCCCTATGCCTACAAACTGCTCATCTTTGAAGCTGCAGTCAAATGGATAGGCTATGCTAACATAAGGGATCCCTGGGTGTGCCAGGCACAGGAAAGATACACAAAAAAAACCATACAAAAAAAAACACCCACAAAAAATACAAGCAGGTATTAATACAGACACGCACACGAGTCCAACAAGTTATAGAAAGCCTTAGCTTGGTGAATGGATCAGGGAAGTCTCTTTCTCCCTGCCCCTAGCTTCAGTTGTGAATGAAAGCACATCCCCGAAGAGTCCACTAAGCTCTTTAACCAAGGAAGGAAAAAGAAAGAGGTGTACCAAGGGTGGTGCCAACAGCACCTGGAATCCCCCTCAGACTGTCTGCACAGACACCTGACCACAACTGGTGTGAATTCACCGTTTCCCACAGCTTGGAATGCCACCCACTGCAAGGCAAGGTTTGTGGGGAGGGCAGCAAAGATTTTATTACACCAACCCAGGCGCTGGAGGCAGGGAATAGACAAGCTCTGGGCACAAAAGCCCTAATTAAGGTCAGAAGCCAGTCTATCCCTCTACCACCCTGACAATGTCCCTTGGGCAGACAAATATTACTTCCCTCCCACAAATTGCCTCCCTTCTATCCTCAGATCACTGCAACCACAAAATCACTACTGCAGGAGAGCAGTCCTCGGAGCCAGCAGCTCCTGAATGTCCTTGTGTGAAAGCACCAGAGGGGCCAATTCCACTTGTGTTCACCTGCCCAGGGCAGGTTTGTAAGTAAATGAGCCCTGGCATGAGGAATTTTTTCCACCCTTTTCACCTCTGCAGCATGTTATGTAGAAGTGACAGCCCTCTGCCCCATCCAAAGACAGGGCTGAGAGGGTGAGGCTCTCCCACCAGTTGATCAGCACCTCTTTTCCTTGCCTCTACAGGCTCAGTCCTGTGCGAGTAGAGGAAGAAAGGAGAGCAAAGGAACAGCTTCTCACTGTGAAGCCTAGGACTCACACAGAAACGGAGCAAGCCAGAAATGGCAAGCAAAAAACAGAGCTTATTTTAGATGTGAACAAAGCTGGTCAGGGAAAGAGGGAGCTGTGGATAAAGAACAGCAAGCTGTGGTCTTGCTCCCTCCTACTTGCTAGGGGTGAAGAGAAGGAATTTCTAGATCAGCTCACAGGAGCCTTAGGGGAAGAGATCCAGCACGCACGCATACAATGTGAGAGAGACAGGTATTTCTTATGAGCACCTTTGGCTGACAGTTGTAAGGGCTGTTTCAGATGCAGAAAAGACAGAGGGGAAACCTTTTCCAGGCCAACCACCACAGGGAGGGGAGAGTAGGAGAGTCAAAAGCAAGCAGGAAGAACAAACGACCTGCCTCAGCATCCACCTCTCCGTCCTTTGGAAGGAGCAAGTGGAAGCAAAGAGGGCTGGGGGAAGCTTACGCACAAGGCGGGAGACCAGCCTCACACGGCTGGGGCAGCATCGCACGGATGGTGTTATCTTCCCACAGACTGAGGGATGGATGCACAGCCCACTCCCGCTTCCACCACAGAAAGACCAGGGAAAGGCATTTCGTGTCCCTCTCCCCCAAGCAAGTGCAAGTGATGAACATCACGAGGAAGATCTGGGCTGGAAGCAGACTCCTCTTTTCTTCCCTTTCTCCTGCAGAGCTGAACAGGTTGGAAGATGCAGGAGAAAAGGAGGGATCAGGGCACCTGAAAGCACCCATACAACTACCAAGGTAGCACCAATAGTCAAAGGAAAGGGGAAGCCAATATGGGGCATAGGCTGCATGGGGCATCCCCCATCACCCCAGCTTTGTCTCAAGCACCTTCCAGGCATGACACTTCACCTGCCCTTCTCCCCTCACTCTGGGGGCATCTGGATCAGCAACTGCCACAAGGACAGTAGAGGAGAGGGCAGATCCAGGCCACAGGCCAAGAGGGGAAGGATGGCAGGATGGTAGTCATGGCAAGGGGGAAACATAAGAATGGAAGAGTCTGCATGCACATTTGTGGGAGAAGGTCTGGAGGACATGGGCAAGGGCTCCAATCCTCTTACATCCTCCCCTCATGGGTTTGGAGCAGCTCCTCAGTTTTTGTCAAAGATGGAAAGGGAACGAGGAAGAGCAGCACCTTCCTCACCACCTGCACAGGCACACAGACACATGCTCACTCATCCCTCAGCCCCAAAGGCTCCACCACCCGTTGGACAACACCACATTCAAGGACAAACAACCACTCCTCAGACCCACCACAACCCTCCCTGCCTCCTCCTAGCAGTACCAAGACCCAGGAACAGTGGGTACTCCCACACCCCCACGGACACACTCCAGCCTCCAGGCAAGAGGAAGTGGGCAGGAGGAAAGGAGGAGGAAGGGTGGCAGTGAGGGGAGAGGGACAGCCAAGGGGAGAAGGAGAGAACTAAGGACAGCCATTCGCACCAGGACTTCTCTCAGGTATAGCTCCCCCTACACCCCTGGAGCAGGGGGACCTGGCTGCTCACTTGCTGCCTCCTCCACCACCGCCCACCGCCACCTTCTCAAAATCCTCTGCATTGCAGAACTCCTTGATGGTTACAGTGAGGAGGTTGCTGGTGACATCTGTGACCACCACATTAGAGCAAGGGGACATCTCAGGACGCCAGTCGCCAGCCTCCTGCTCCGGGTCAGAAGAGGAGAGGGACAAGGAGGGCGTCTGCCCCCCACTGCACCCTCCCGAGGGAGGGCGCTTGCTGGTGGCAGCCGACTCAGGTGGGATTGAGAGGTCGAGGACCTCCGACTCACGCCAGTCGGGTATGGCTGGGCTGAGGGTCTCAGGGAGCAGCTTTGGAGGGGAATCATCTGGGTCAGAGGAGGAGTGAGGAGCGGGTGATGGGCAGCCAGAGGAGCTGGAGCTAGGGGCATCATAGGGGGTGGAGCCCATAATGAGCCCACAGGAGGCTGCCTGAGAGCCTTCAGCCTCTCCCTTGCCCTCCAGAGAGGGGGTAGATGCAGCAGACGGCTTATTGTAGAGCGAAAAGGTGCCAAACTTCATGTGGCGGATCTGGGTGCGGAGGACACTCTCGCTGAACTTTTTGCTCTTGCCAATGACACGGTTTCGGGATGGGATCTTGGGCCGAGCCAGGCCCCCAGCCCCATTGGCTGGCTTCCCACCTTTGTCAATGACTTTGAGGTTGAGGATGATGCGACTGCGTTTGGGCTCACGGGGTTTCACCTTACGGTTGATGATGCGGACGGTCTCCGAGAAGGGCGAGACAGGAGGACGAATGCCAGCCCCACCACCCACGCTCCCGCCGTTCTGGGGGTCTGGACGGGGCAGGGGACGCCGGGACATGCGGTGGCATCGCCGGATGTCTTTCTTGAGCCGGTGCACCGCAGCGCTGGAGTGGAGTTTGGGAGAGGAGGTACTAGAACCAGGCTTGACAGAAAAGTGTACATCCCCAATGTGGAGGGCCTCCGCTTGGGCCCGAGCCTGCGGTGGTGGGGAGAAAGAACACAAACAGGGTCAGAGAGGCAGTCAAGGTGCAGCCAGATCTCAAATTGGGCACTGCTCACTTCAGGCCAAGCACTCACTGGCAGTACCATGACACATTTATCCCCAACATCAACGACAAACACAGGTACACATCTGCAAACTACTGATAGCTCCAACACAGCCCCCAGCTGGGTATAGGACACTGTCCCTATAACATTTTTGGGCAGCTAATGTCTCCCTAGGCTGTGCCCCTGTTGACACATGCTTTTCCCCCATGCTTTCCCTACTTCCCAGGCACGTTTCAGGGTTACAGTTAATGGTCTCCAAAGCCCCTCTTGGTCATCATCAGTCAATGTGCATAACCCTTCACTGTCAGCAAAAGAAGCTGGCATCATCCTAGGCACTTGGGGCTGTCAGTGCTGAGACAGCACCCAAAGTTACAGAGGGATCGTACCAGGTTCTCTACAAAAAGAGCACAAGATGAGGTGGAAGACGCAGAGTAATGCGTAGTAAGAATCACCTCTGAAAAGCATGGTAGAAAAGGGTCTTGAGGAACACAGATGGAGGTTGGTGAGAATGGTCTGATGGGGCTGTCTTTGCTAAACACAAGAAGTTTAGAGATCTGATTTTTAACTAGGGTCAAAAGCAAGTCATTCATCCTTACTTTGCTATGGGAACAAGGTCCAGTGTTTAAAGTCAGAGATGAGGCCAGCTGGAATTCAAGTCAAATTTAACTGCACCTCCAAAGAAGAGATTGACTCGTCTTTTTGAACACCACATTTGTTTGAAACCTAGCACTGGACCAGAGCAGGAATAGCACCTGTTCAACTGCTCTGTGCCAGCCCTACCCAAGATCCAGGCCAGGGGAACAATATTTTTAAGCTCTTCTGATGCCAAAACCTGCCCTGGTTCATGCACCAGAGACAGGAACATTTTCTAGCAGCAGGAACAACAGTTTCATTGGTAAAGTGATGCTGTATGACCTGTGGGCATGGAAACCGAGAGTGTATTCTTACATCACATCTCACCAGAGCACTGTTGCTTGTACAGCTCATCCTTCCACCTGCACCCCAGTACTTGTCCAAACCAACCCATTTCCATATTCCCTCTCAGCAGTAGTGACAGGTCGAAGTCACAGGGGCCTGGAGGGGACAGGCAAGCCCCTGCCCCATGACTGTCCATCCAGCGAGGAGCTTCCCCCACCTCGTGGGCACAGCAAGAACTGCAGTGCTAGAAGACGACAGCTGCTTTTCCTCCCCAACTTTTCCATCCCGTTGCCCCTCGCACACGCCAAGATTGGGATGGCTTCTTGCCAGCTAAGAGCTTAGCACTCAACTCCATCTCCTTTGTCACCCTGCAGGCTGTGCCTCCTACCAGAGAAATGCCTGGGGAAAAAAAAGTGCGTGTAAAGGCAGGGATCTAACAGATCTAAGCAAGGGGCCCAGCCAGCCCCTGCACAAAAAGCTCAAAGTCCGGGCCCTACAGCTCCAGAGCTTTGCTGTTGCCCAGAGCCCCTCTTCTCTCACAGAGATACTCATGGGAACCCCAGAAGATCCCAAATGAGCAGAGAATGGAGACGTGAAGACATTTTGTTCCTCTTTGACTAACCTTGGATGATCACAGCCTTCAGTACTACTTGTATCCTGGCTTTAAAAGGACTGCAAAAATGAGGCCTCCTTCTCTGACTGTACAAGAAAACAGACTGAAGGCTCATCCTGACTGGGGACGTAGACTCTATGTTAGCTGACTGACAAAGAAGCAGAGACATGTTAGCACAACACCAAGGCAGACATAGACAACCCTGCGCATTAACAAACAGGGCTATTTCCACCTAGCTAAAGGGAAGTTCCCAGCACACACAAACCCCAACATATCCTGCTGTAGCAGAAAGCATCCCAATGTCCATCTAGTTTCTCATTGCTCAGCTTTGTGTGTTACTTCGTGCCCCAAACTGTTGAGAAGACACAGGTCCTGTCACAGGCACTGTATAGGCCTGAGCACAGCAACAGCATCAGATGAACTCCCTGCACCACACATCAACTCTCCCCATCCCCTCTCATCAATACACAACTTAGAGACACTGCAGACCCTGTCAGGAGGTCACAGGCACAGGCAAATGCACATCTAGGGCTGTGCTTGCTCCATCTCTTCACAGGTCCCTCTGAAACAGATGGCAGATACAAGGCCAAGCTACAGTTTGCTTTCTGACATTACACACCAGCACAGCCTGAATTTAAAAATTTATTCCCTTTAATCCCACTTTCCATCACAGCCAGCCCTTCCAGCATTGTTGCTCTTGTGCTCTGGGTTTCTCACCTATTTATCACTGCTGAGCCAAGAGCAAAATGCAACAGCGTCCCATTCCAAACTACAGGACAGGGAAGACGGGCAGAGGGTACAGACAGATGCATCAATGAA
Source organism: Vireo altiloquus (assembly GCA_013396875.1). Taxonomy (NCBI): domain Eukaryota; kingdom Metazoa; phylum Chordata; class Aves; order Passeriformes; family Vireonidae; genus Vireo; species Vireo altiloquus. The sequence goes on along the minus strand of VZRF01008470.1, from coordinate 1,084,700 downwards.
AATACTCCTACAGCTTCAGTGGATTGACACAGGTGTCCTTCAGGGCCTCTCCTGTTGCCAGCACTGCACATCCTTCAGATTAATTGCCTACCCTGTAATCATGCCTTGGAGTGAGGAGTTCTGCCCCCTCTGTGCCATTCTGCTTCAAGTAAAATCTAATTGCCACCTTCCACCAGCACCGCCTCTGTCACCCGGGAGAGAAAGAAGGCAGCTTCCCACAAGTGTGGGGGAAGCAGTCACAAACATCCTCAGTTTCTTTATACACCCCAAAACTCCTCAGCAAAGCTTCCCATCAGCCATATCAAACAAAGTGATAATGCTGGGATGGTCACTACCTGGCCAGTTCCACAGCCCTGCTGATTTTACTTTCTCTGCCTGTACACATTAATCAGCTCCTGTCCTGTTTTGACAGAGACCTGTCTTGGTTTTGTGCTTGCACAGCAGCTCGTGCAGAGTCCTGGTACATGGCCTGGACTTTCCAGTGTGCCAGAACCACTAGGTCTCATTTAAGTACTATGTGTCTGTGTTTCCAGTTACTTCTGGGGCACTTTCTCAAGGCTAAAGCTATTTCTAACTCATGTTTCAGCTATCTGCCTTTATTAAATTCCAGCTTCAGTAGTCTCCAGGTAGTCTACATACAGCATCGATACTTTGGTGGGATTATTAAGAGAGAGGGTAAGTTAGGGCCCAAGAGCCCTCTCTTGCTGCTACACTGCTATCCCCAGTGACCAGCTTCAATGCAAGTTCCAAAGAGCATTATGCAAATATTCAGCTTACCTTGAGATTGTTTTTCCAGGTAAGGTTTCAAGAAAAATCGTATCAGATGCTTTATCTAAGACCAGCCCCTAGAGCTTTCTCACTTGGGAAGCTCAGTATTTCTACCACAGGATCAGGTTTATTCAGGCATCACCTATATGAACTCGTCCCTTTACTGCAGAGGACAGCAGAGAGGCTCTCCTTGCCCTATTTCCAACTTTAGATCAAGTAACTTGGTACCTTTGGTTTGGAGAAGACTTAGCACTCAGTTTTATCTGTTGGAAATCCACTTCTCCCTGCTACAGATCTGTTTCTCGGTCACACTCACAAGCCATATGAGGATAAGGTCTTTGAAAAACAAACCCACTGAACCCTTTCAGCTGTGTCACCACAGTTTGCTACTTGGCTCTCAAGTTTTCCAAATGGAAACTACCTCTCTGAGTTTTGCTGCTTTCACCCGCAGGATGTGCTCACTGCTGAAGAGGTACTCAGCATGTATATGAAGTAATTCACTTCTGCTTACAGCTCAGCCTACATCAGGATGCAGCTTCTGGAGGCTTGCTGCAGTGCTCTGTCATGAGAGCAAGCCAGTTGCAGGGATTGCTTCCCTTCCCCCTCTTCCTGTCTGGGATATGTATCACCTTTATTTATCTTGTACAGCTCTCCCTCGCTGCCCCTGGGAACTAGTCTATCTCCCCCATTCCCTACTATTTCTGAATAAGTGTCCCTCGAGGCCTAGCAAGCATATTTATTCATTCATTCCCTTAACGCACTGAGGCACACAAGCACGTACACAGACACGTGCTTAGAAAGGCTTCTCTTACCTGATTTGTATCAAAAATCTCTCCAATTTGGAAAAAACCAAACCAAAGAGCTTGTAAGGCAATGGATTTCTAGTTAATTATTTCAAAATCAAGCCAATTCCAGTAGTGCTGCTGCACCATAGTAGCGCTACTCTCTCATAAATTACTGGCTCTGTTTTGTCTTTTATTCTCCACCTGCATTCCCACAGTCTTTTCTCCAAACAGCATTTGCAAGAGCTCTTCTTTGCCCTTTTTGGCTGCCATTCTGCCTTTTTATCACCCTCTTTCTTCTGCAGTCTTGCAAGTGACAAGGCAAAAGCAAGCCAGTTCATAGCACAGTTCTCCCAAGCAACACTGCCATAAACTAAAGTTTCTCTCTGGATTGGGAACAAAATGCTACAAAAGGGGAACGGTCTGTTTTCAAATTACTCAGGGATAATTTACGAACAGGGAGGAGATCAAAAGAAACCCAATTCCAGCTTTGGAGTTCAAGAAAGGGCGAAATGACAGAGCACCATGCTGCTCAGCTCCTTCTTCCCCCACTCTCCTACTAAGAATCCCTTTACTCTTGTTCTCCCTTACTTCTTCCTTCCCATTAACCTTCTTCACTCCTGTCACCTTAGTATTTATGGCCACCCCAACTAGGGGTCTTTGCCAGCCACCCACTGAGCTTGCAGATCAGGCTCTGTCTCTGAATAGCACTTGCTAGACTTTATTAGATGAGTTGGTGAGGTTTGCATTCCACAGAGCGGAGTGACTAAGGAAAAAAGCAAATTAAAAAGAGAGCAGGAGAAAAATAGGAAGATTACTACAGCATGTGCTATGTCTCTTCCTAACCTCATATCAGCATCCATGCTGAAAGGCCTGTCCTCAAGGACTGCTGCCAGACACCTAAGAAGTAAGGTAAAAGCCTCACACACAGCATTGTCCGTTTCAGACCAAGGACTTCGCTTCCCATCCGCTCAGCACACGGCTGCAGCACACCAGCAGCCTCCCAAGAACTACAGCCTCCCGCCAAGCCGGAGCTCAGCTGTGGGAAAGTTTGCCCCAAGCATGCAAAGGATAAAGACCTATTTCCTGCCCAAAACTTTGCAGTTGAAATTTGCAAGGGTCGCTTTCAACACCAGCAATCTTGATAATGATATTACAAAGCCTGGACTGTGATTTGCCTCTGCAGTCTGATCGAAAGGGCAAGTGTTAGACAGCTCTCAGAAACAGGAGCTTGGCTTACAAAGGCAGCAGGTGGTCAGAGATGCAGCTTTTCAAAGCTTTTCCAAAGGCGTGGACCACTAACCTGCTGGAATGCTTTCTGCAAATCCCCCTGGGTGCCTATCTGCAACTTTTGAGAACTAATCCCAGGATAAACCTAGTCCCAGCTGCAAGCTAAAACACACACACAAGACAAGCAACTGAGTGGCATATCAAGGCACTTATTTTGGTGCCATTATGGCAACTCAGAAGCCTAGGCCTAAGCACTTGCTACACATGAAAAAGCCTAGCAAGCCACCAAGTGCAGACTAGTCTATCAAAGCAGTCCTAGGCCAGATTTCTGCTTAAACATCATTGCATCCAGGCCTAATCTGTTCAGTTAACAGATCAAAAAGAATATTGTTTTAACTGCCAACTCCAAATACTCCCTCTGGGATACAAGAATCAAATTTCTTCCCCTGCTTCTGAAATTCTCACTGGCAAGAGATTCTGCAGCTGAAAGAACTGAAAATACTGTTAGTAATGCACGAGGCAGAACTCAATCCCACTCCTCCCACAGCAGCATCAGTGTTGCAGGTCTGGAAGAGGTCAAATGTGCATCTTCAGGGGTCAGAAGAACTGAGTTGCAAACCATCTCACCGTCTCCGTTGTAACTCTCACCACAGTTGTGTTGACTGTGGTTTGTGTGAACAGAGCTCAAACAAGTTCACATGGGGCTGGCTGAGACAGAATTACTTCTCTCTGCCTGGTCGGGGGTGTTATTTTTAGGGTAGGATCCGAAGTCACAGAGGAACAGCAAGTCAGAATGCTAACAGTTCCACCAGCTCCGTTTCCCAGAGGTGCAAACCAAGCGGCAGTGGTAGTGCTCTGCCCTGCCAGCCTCTCCCATAACCAGCCTTCAGGAGAGCTGATCTTGCTCCCTATCACAATTCATCTTCTACAAAGTACTGAGCCAGCTCTGCAAACCTACAGGTTTCCATTACCATTTGAGGAGTTGGCAGAGGGAAGATGTGCCACAGAAACGTGTCATGGATGTGATTCAAAGGATGGTGCTGAATAATTCACGTTAAGTTTAGAGGGGTTTTAAAGGGTAAGGGGAAAAGAGAAGCAGTGAGTGGTTTTTGAGTTCGGGGGTTGGTTTTGGTTTTTTAAATGAGCAAAAATGAGTGATTTTTTTTTTTACATGAGTGATATGGCAATAGATATGGCCAAATCACATTCAGAATCAAAAATAAAAGACAGTGATTACACATAGCATAGTCACCTCTCTACAGCTCTGAACAGTATCAGGTGTTACAAATACCAGTATTTTTTAATGCAGGCACAGAACTATTTCAAGCTGGTGGTTTTCCCTTCAAGTGTTCCTTTGCATTGTTGGAAATCTAAACACAAGGGTTACATTTAATGCATGACTGCCAGAAAGAGGAAAGCCAACTAGTCTGTTTTCCCTGAATACAGCATAAGAGGTAGTACATATCAGATGTTTGTAATTCTCAGGCTACAGATACAGAACACTGTTAGCAGAAAAAAAGGCAACAAGGGAGGACAGTTCCATCAGCAGGACTTCCCAAGGATTACCATGGTCCCCTGGGTTTCATGCAGAGCATCAGAATATGCCTGTTCCTGCATTTCTTCTGTGTGCTTCATTATGCCCTCTCAAAGCAAACAAGAGGTGACACTCTACCCCTCACTGCGCTTTCCAGTGCTCATGCAGTTAAAAGTGCTGTACTGACTTGAGTAAAGCTCCTACTGCTGCCAGGCAAAGGGAGGTATTAACCTGTTTCACAGATGGGGAAACATGCACAAAGCCTAAGTGACTTGCCCAAAGCCACAGGATGACTTGGTGATAGTGATGCCTTACTACGCGGTCCATGCTGGCTGTTCCAGTGTTTCATATCAGAATAAAACCAGGGGAACTGCAGACTTGCTCATCTGCCTGAACACACAGAGGTGTGCTCTTTCTATGCTCATTTGAAGCTCAAGATTGTGACAGTTGGAGAGGAAGGGGAGGGAAGAGAGGAGTAGAACAAGACATTTCATATGTTAACTAATAAATTCAAAGAGCTCACATAATAGCCACGCAGCTACTGACGTTCTTAATTTAAAAAAAAAGAAGGTAAAAATACAGGGCAAGAGGGCCTACACTAGGGACTACCTTCCTTGCTCTTCACTGCAAGCAAGTAGAGATGCTACGACATCTTGCAGAGATGCTGAGTGTATTGGAGAGAAACTGGAAACTTCAGCTGCCATCCTATGCAGAGGTGAAACACTCCTCCTCCTCCCACTCACCCCCCTCACCCTCTGCAAAAGCAAAACAAGCCTGCAGTTTACAGATCAAAGCATGAACCTTCATGAAACTCCCGTGGAGCACCTACATCCTTAAATGCAATCAGAGGAGCACAAGTGGCAGCGGGATTCCCGCCTCAGCTGCCTGACCGCTCAGCGTGCTGCTAAGTTGCAGGGCACGGGTCGGATGGAACAGCCTGCTGAAGGAAGAGGGAACAGGACTGGCTAGCTCTCCACTGCGGCAACAGAAGGCCACGAGAAGGAGAGGATATTAGAAAAAGAGATTGCAGGCTCACCACGCACATCTGCGTGTGCTGACCGTCCTGCTGAGGCACCCGTCGCACGCACACGCGCTCTCCCCTCACACGCTTCTGCGCCTCTGCCCACCCCCCCCTTTCCTGTCGGGTTTTCCCCGCGCTCCCAGAGCCCGGCACCAGGCACAAGTCACTTGAAAGTCCAGTCCTTCCAAGGGCACGCACTGGCAAGGGTTTGAGAGATTTTTTTGCTAGGCCTAAGTTATTTAAATAAGAGTTACCTTCAGCAGAAAAGTTTTAGGTTTAGGTCCTCTCTTCTTGGGCCCGTACAGCTCACGCTCTCGTTCCCTTAGGGAATCAAATTTGTCAAGAAGTTAAAACTTCTCCCAAAGGGAGAAACAAAAGCATACACGTTTAAAAGAAAAAGAAATAAGAAAAGGAAATTTAAAAAAAAATAAAAAAAAAGGAGAGCCTAGACGCAGTTTCCCGCTCGCCCACCCAAAGCCAAACCTGCTGCTGCAGCCCCCCCAGCCCAGGGTGGGGGATGAACACTCACTTCTGCTCGAAGGCGGCGATGAGGCGGGAGTCCAGGATGTTCTCCTCGGGTTCCCAGGTGCTGTACCTGCCGGGGCGGGAGCAGCGGAGGGGACAAGCGAAGCGGTTAGCGCCCAAATCCCCCCGCAGCCGCACAGATACCTCTCCCTCCATCCCATTCCGCCCCGTCCCGTGCCCCCCATCCCCGCAGCCCGGGCGGGATACACTCACTTGATGGCCCAGCCTTTCCATTTCACCAGGTACTCGATGCGCCCCTGCAACACACGAGGGAGAAGGCGGGGGGGG
>VZRF01008470.1:1057520-1078386 GCA_013396875.1 Vireo altiloquus | reverse complement strand
GTGGTTAAAGGCCCTTAAAGGGGCCGCGCCGCGGGCGGGGCGGGGGGACAGGGGGGGTGCGTGTCCCTAGGCCCTCGGCGCGGCGGGAAGAGCAGCGAAAGGGAGGGACGCGAATCCCGCCCGGGCAGATCCCCGGCATGGCGGCGGTGTTGCCCCTTCCCGCCCGAACAGGGCCTTTTTTTTTGACTTAAAACAATGGCGGCAGCCTCTTCTTCTCCCGCTGCAGATGCACCGTCACCCCCTGTTGCCGGCGGGGAAGCAGGCATCCTTGAAACACATACCAAGGCAAAAACTAGGAATAAAGGAGCTTAAGTATTTTCCTTATTTTTTTTAAATTCTGTTTAGCTGGCCTGAGTGTGTGCCAGTATAAGGTACCACAAGGTAAATAGGCCAACCATGCTATGTAAACCTGTAAAGAAACCAGAAAAGTGTTAAGTCACTTAGAGGAATTCCCTGCCCTGACCATTACTGCAAACCCCTAATTAATTTGCAGCATACTTTACACTCTCTTGCAGGTGCTAAAAAGACAAAAATCTCAGTCAAAAATCATTTTCTGTGATTCAAAATGGAAGCTCACGGCCCTGCAGTTGTTTTTGTGTGGAACTCTGGTTCCTCCCTTACCTGGAGGACCTTGTCTGGCCTGTTCTGCTTTTTCACCTGGTTTTTGGGTGAGGAGGCAGTGCATTTCAGATACTCTCTGGAAAAAGTGGGAGCTGTGATGAGGGCTATAGGCGATGGTCGTCCTGCATTTGCTGCTCTTTCTCAGCCCGACGTGACCAGCAAAGTACCTGCGGAGCCCTGGAATCCCTCTGCTCCCTGCTCCTCAGTCCCCATGGCACTCGCTAACCCTTCTCCATTTGCACTCATCTTCTCTTTCCCTTTCCACCTCTTGCTCAGTGGTTTTACCCAGAAGGAGGGTATTCTGGAAATGGCTATATTATGGCTATAATATCAGTACTAGCAGGGTTGGATTTCCCAAAGTCAAGGCAGGCAGGTAGGAAAATGAATGTTTTCGTCACTGCCTGCGATTCAGGCAAGATCTATCAGAGTGTTTTGTTCTTTTTCAACTTAGCAGATGAAATATTGCAGCCAACACAAGGTCTCTGCCCAGAGGAAAAGTCACTCAGGAGAGGATGTGCTCCCCACTGCCATGTGCCTATTTGAAGAGGGCTTAATGGAGAGGTTGCTGAATGCTGATGGAAACAATCACACGGACCCTGGCTCAGGACGTGTGAACAATTCGGAGAAGGAGGTGTTTCTGTGGTCACAGACTAACCACAGCATGCTTCATCACTGATAATTCTGCATTTAGGTCATATCCCTCACTTCAAGAACAGGCTCTAAGAGGGCCTTTCTCAGGTGTTTGGCACCACAGGGCAGGCAAGAACAAAAGCTCAGGACTCTCAACTAGAGTGGGTCAAGTCCTTCTGGATTGCCCCTTTTCCCTAAACACCACCTTTTTTTAATCTCAGTTCTTCATATGCTTGAAGGTGACTTCAAAAGAACAAGTCCATCACACCCATTGCATTTTGCTTTTCAATTTTTTAACTTTGCACATTAAGTGTTCATTAACACCATCCATGTTTAAATTAGCTTTTGTTACTGTTCACTCTTTTTAAACAACTGCTTTTACATTTGTAGCTGAGTGTCAAGTAACTGAACTTACAAACGGTAATATCATCCACCTTCAGAAGCAGGCACCCTTAAATCAAAAGGGGAAAAGTCTTTACATGGCTACACAAGCACACGTGCAGAAGTCAAGACTGGTGGCCTTGTCCCAAAACAGATGTGTGGGTCATGAACAGCACACCCCGCCTCAGGACAGGAGCACAAGGCACCCTGATCCATGGACCAGAAGGGGCTGCAGCTTTTCAGAGAGCTCCATGTGCTCTTTCTAGTTATTTTCTCCTTCCGTCTGCCAGCAGAACCTTCTTTCCATCCACACCGACTGCTCAAATCACTGCGAGCTGCCGTTGCACAGGTATCGCCTAACACTTTAATCTAACTTTTACTCTCACAAAGCAAAATAGAAGCAGAATATCCAGCTGTTCGGGGCATTGTTGGGCATTTCCTTTGTTTCATTCACAATTCCAGTAAAACACTTTAAAAAAAAAAAACAACCCACCTGGGAAGACAGCCCTCCCGGAACAGCTATTGTTCACTACAGACACTGAAATAAAATATTTTTCTGGCAACTCACTGCCTGCAAGACCCTGGTGCCATAGGACACACTGTAGCACTTCTTACTAGCAGCAGGAATTCAGTGCCTGGAAGCAATAAGCTTTGGGAGAGCAACAAGATCTTTCACATCAAAACCCCTGGCCAGCAGTGTACAGGCACAGGGGGACAGCAGCAGGTGCAAGAATATTTTTATGTGTTTTTGAAATGGCACTTGAGAATGGGAAACTCACCTGCTATAGCTGCCTCCAAGCTCATTTTTGTAGACCTGCAGGAGTAGCAGCACTTTTATCCGGAAGAGCTCCAATGGTTCACCAACTGATTCTGCTGCTCTTTGCTCCAGGGACGTCACTGTCAGGAGCAGCAAATTTTGGAAAGCAAACGGTCACTCCCTCACCTACGCTAGGAACAGCTGCACACAGCTCAGCCCCTCAAGCCAGTGCAGTGTACGTTTCCAAGCAAACCCTTGGCACTGTGGGCATCCAGGTCAACATGTGCTGGGATTTCCCTGCTGCAGCACTGAAACACGAGCAAAGGCAGGTCCCTCTGAGCTGACCATGTAACTCCCTGTGCACCAGGTATGGGTGGCTTAGCATGGCCCAAGCAGCCACCAGAACAAATCAGCCCTCCAGCCCACTAACTTTTTTGATGTAGCAGAGAGAGAAGGCCCACGGGGTTTTTGCTGTGCCTACCCCAGTCAGATGCTATGATATCCCTGGGGCCTGCCTAGGAGTTCCCAAGGCAGTTCCAGCTGCCCAGGCTGCCGCTGGATCAGGATGATTACACAAGTCCCCCAGATTTCTTGCATTTTTGATTCAAAAACAGTTGCTTGGCAAGCAAAATGCTGTGAAGAGAAGGAGCAAGAGCAGGGAAGTTGTGTGGCACTGAGCAGAGAGGAAGTGATTGCCATCACAGGGGTCACACAGGCTGCATTTCACTCCGTGCTTCTCGGAGAACACCAAACTGCTCAAACCGTGTGGTTTTCCTTTTCGCCAAGTGCCCTTGTTCTCAGGCATCCGATGGGGAGGGCTGTGCAAGGCAAGTCGGCTGCCCTGCACAGATCAGAGGGGCTGCATAGCAACAGATTATTAAAAAAAGGGAAGGACTGCCCAGATTAACCTTTAATCCAGCCAACACATGCATGCAAAAGGACAAGCTGTTTCTAGCACCAGCCAGCCTCTGCAGCATTGGCAGAGGTAGGAAGACACAATCTCCAGAGCAGGCTTTCCTGGAACTCTGCACTGCAGTTTCTTACAACTTCACCTGACTTGCTAGCTGCTGCCAGAAAGTAAGTGGCTGGCTGGAGTCCTGCTCTGATGCCATCACTCAATTCCAGCTTCCCTGGCTCAAGGCAAGCATGCTGACAGCGCTTTGGTTACACAGGCAAGACCTAAGCACCCTGCCTTGAGCCATGACTGACTCAGGAAACGCACCCCATCCCCCTCTGCTTTTGCTCCACATGCTTTTGTGATTGATTCCATAGCTGAGTTCAGCTGCAGGGCTCACCCCCACATTACATCTTCTAGAGGCATCTCAGACAGCCCTATTCTCTTGCCCAGGTACCTTGGTAAACACCTGGCCTCCCCCTCCACAGGGGATGGAGTGAGACATACCTTGAGGGAGCGAGCCAGCCACCCAAATGGACCAAACAACATTTGGGATTTTCTCCATGGAGTATCAGCAGTTCCAGAACTCGGGCTCCTTGGCTAAGCCGTGGGGTGAATCAGGGGCCAGATTGTACCCCGGAGCAGCTGTGCTCCTGAAGAGGTCCCTGGAAGCTTTGCTGGCCAACCCATTGGAGGCTTTGGCTTGGAGGAGAGCTGCTTTCCTGCTGGCAAGCACTGCAGAGCATGCCTGGCAGCCCAGGCCTCACCTCAGACTTTCTCCATTGCCATGAGATGCAGGATATGGGGCACACTAGCACTCTCCTGGTGCTGGCAGAGCTGTCCTGGCACTGCAGCCGTGTGCAAGGATGTAGAGAAATCCCTAAACCCAGAGCAGTGGCCACTCTGCTATCGGTGTTCTCTTCAAATTGTAATCCATCAAAGACCAATCATCCCAGGTCACCCCTGTACAGCTCTACCTTACCCAGTGGGTTAAAAATTAATAAAAACTTGACCTCCTCCAATCAAAGTAATGTCAGAAACAGCCTTTTGCAGGCTCCATTCTTCATTGATCCTTCTTTACTGATCTTCCTCACGCATGCATGCACATTTTCCATTTTTTTTCAGCTGCACTGAATGTTTATACACGAATAGAAGTGACTGTTGGAAAATAATTCAGCTGTAGAATTAAAGCAAGGAGGGGTAAATGACCACACAAACATACTATGAGGTAAATGTCAGTTCTCATATTTAATATTTTAATAATTTTGTTTGCAACATTTACCACATAAATCATCTAAATAAATAGATGCTGTACAGTCTCTTATCCATATCAGTACAAAAATAAAACCACACTTTGTGTCAAATTATACTTGAGCCTGCCCTCCCTTTGCTATTACAATCTCCTTTTACAGCACATACTCGCTCAGAAAAGGCATTATACTCTGATTGGTTTGTTTGGAATTGGTTTACTCCCTATTTCCCCCCCTCCCCAAATACATTCAATTAGTCTGTACAAAAGCTAGAAGCTCATTCTGTGCAAAAGGAAGCTTTCTGTGTGCAAAGACTCCAATACTCTAGCGTGCTGACAGGAACAACAGCAACAACTGAAGAGACAGGAACAAAAATAATCGGGGACCCTTCCCTCTAACTGACCCCATTGTCTCCCATCTTCCCCCTGCAACAGAAAGGGAGCACACCAAATTAAATGAGCCAGTGTGCAAAAGAGTTCTAACGATGTGCGTATGCTGAGGGAAAAGATAGGTGCTGAAAACCCAATGAGAGACCTGGGGTGTTGACCCCCACGCTGTAGAGCTGACTAGGTGAGGGGAAAGGGTTCTTTCCCCTTAGCCTGCTCAAAAGGTTCTTGAGATACACAGAACAAAAGCTTCATCTGAATTATTTTAGTTCTTTTGTTGCTGTTCTCTTGGAGATGAGGTGAGGAAATAGCCTCTGGAAAAATCCAGCAGCTACTGAAGACAGCTCCTGGTTCATCCTCTCTTCATCTCCCCACTGCCTGCAGAAGGACAGACATCTCCTCATCCCTCAATTAAGCTAATAAGGTGCAATTTTTCAGACAGGAAACTCTATAAAGATGTCCCCGGAGCTGGAAGAAACGGTCATAGTTCCACACTAGGACCACTCAAACTGAAACTCAACTTCATTTTTCCCTTTCCTCAATTAAAGGAGGTGGGGAGGGAGGAAGCCAACCTGCACTCCAAAGGCAAGTGAGGGATTTAGCAGGTCTCCTCTTCTCCCTTAGGGAACCCTCTACTCCCAGCATGGTGGAGTATACTCCCCCCTTCCAGCCATGGGAGGGAGGCAAAGGGCTGGGTGGCAGCTCTGGAAAAATAAGGAGCAGCCAGCGGCCTGAAAGAGATACATCTTTTGCTTTTCAAATGCCACTTTTAGACAGACGATAAGGAGTACTTAGCACTCCTAGTGCTTTGCATTTCCAAAGTGCTTCAAAACATACTTCAGATTTAAAAGCAAAAAAAAAAAAGCTGCTTAACATTTTGACAGACTTGCAAAAAGCTTCTTTGTGCTGACACTACATTTTCTGGTTAAAAAACAATAATAATAAAAAAAGGCTTTCCACCTCCTCCTCCAAAATCCCCCTCCCAGCCACAACTTTGCTACCCCAGTAATGAGATAAGCTGTGATGGAGGTACTGAACAATCTTAGCAGCTCTCTCTTTCAACATCCAACAGGTGCTCTCGGGGAAGAACCCCTAGCATTATTGAAGGGCAGCCCACAGCAGATGAGGCAATCTCAGCAGCAAGGCTTTCTCAGCAGCAAGGCTTCTACCCCATCCCAACTTTGTAGCACTCCACAGCAGCCCCAAAGGCTCCCATGGAGCCCTGGGCCTCCACCACTCTCAGTTAATTAGGGATCATCTCCTGCCTGCTCCCTGCACAGCCACTGTACTTCAAGAAGTCGAGGGGGAAGGAGAAAAAGGTGGAAGAGGAGAAGGGGTCATCTCTACAGCAAGTGCTAGTTACAGAAAAGGATTTGAAGGGTTTGAATTCCATTTTAAGTGATTGCTTCTCTCTCCTTCCAGTCGTGCTGGGGCTGTTTCATAAGCCTTCCTATCCTGACCAGCTTAATGCATGGAATCCAGGTGGTTTGACACCCAGAAGCTCATGCTTTCTCTGTGAGGACAGTAAGTTCAGGCACAGGACAACGTGGCCTGTTGATCATAAGCTATTATCTCAAAACAAGTTTATCATGCCCTTGGGGAAAACCTTTACAACAAGTATGGCAAAAGCAGTGTGTTCCAATGCTGTATGTTTTCATGTAGAAATTATTCTGTGCAAGTTGTCAATGTCCACACCTCCCCTGCATTCCCAAATGGCAGAAGACTGATACATAAATGCAGCACTCACCTCTCTGCAGGGCCCATTCAGAACTCCACTCACAGATGCAAGGGATCAGTTTCACTACAAGTTCTTTGTTTATAACACACCTTCTCTCTCAACTGCCAGCTCACCTAAAGGCCCCTCCTCAACCACCTAGTGAGAGCAGCTCCGAGGCAACTCTGTCCCTCTCTTCCCTGACCAGCATTTGCCCCTATTATTTTCCCAGAAAGGCCCACCGCCCTCTTCTTCCTAGGCTGTAGGTAAGCCAGGGAGGAACAGAACATGGGTAGATACCAATTAGCTTTAGAAAAGGAGGTTTTTGCACTTTCCCTATTTCTGAAAACAAAAGCTCAAAGTTTGAGATGAGAGGAAGAGGTGGAGAGGTGGTGGTAGACTTTGCTTTGCTTAATACATAGATGTGGCTGACAGCCCCCACCGTCTTCCGCACCCCAGCCTCTGTTGTGGCTGCCACAGAGGGTCTTGCCTGAGCTACCCTGCCTGTTTTTTGACCTGTATGAGGCCTCCCTTCTCTATTCCAGTGAAACCATCAAGCAGCACTAGCTGGCATACAGCATAAAACAGTACTGGGGCCAAGGGCCCCCTGTGAGGTGAACAAACAGTTTTATACATCCAGTCACAAAACACCAGAAGAACAATTCTGGACAGTTTCACAACACTAATAACAAAAAAAAGCCATTCATTTCTCAATAAGCTTCTCTATGTCTGTGCTCTGACATAAACAAGAGTCAATTCACTAACAAATTAGGGCTTATTTTGGCAAATGGAACTGCTTTTGGGTGTTCTCACAATAATATCCTGGTCTTGGTTGAAAAAAAAATAAAGAAAAAAAGAAAAGAATCACCTTAGTCTGACTTCACAAGCAGAAGGGCCCCCAGGCAAATGCAAGACAATAAGGAGCATGCAGGAGGCTACTTAATGCCACTATTTACGTGTTAAAACTTGCAGTTTCAAGGCATCACTTGTATATCACAGCAATAACATCTAGTTTATAACCATCCAGGAACAGAGGCAGTCCTTTCCATGTATTTTTTTAAACACAGTGTTAACAATAAAGGCTTTCCAGTCTCATGAAGCCCCTCAGTTCTGTCACGTATACAGTGAGATTACTGCAAGACCGATGAAATAAAAACTTCTGTCCCCCAACACTGCTGGTAAATTTTCACATGGAAACAGTTCTAAGAATGACTATTAGAGCGGTTCTTTGAGAACGTTGTTTCTTGTGTACAGTTCAGTAATTTCCACTGGCTGAAGTTTATTTTTCTTGTTTACAGCCATGGAGCCAAACAAGGTATGGGAGAGTTAGCCCATTTCTATTCTCGGTTTGTGCTTCAAATAGAATTATTAAACTCAGCTTCAGCTGGATGCTATTCTGGCTCTTCTAATCAAACGGAATGCTTAACAAAGATCCAAATACAGCATCTGATTTTCATGATATGTTAGCACAGGAGGTCCCAATTCAATTGTCAGGTTTTGGGTTGAACTGGCAGATGGACAGTATTGGGGAGAAGAGACAAACCCAGACAACCTATCTTTCCATCACTAGTAAAAACCTCTCTATACCTGCAGAGGTGGAATAAAACTAATTTTAAAGTCCCTGAAGACCAGCTCTATCAAGGAAGTTTACAGTGATATGTCAGCAGACAATGTGGAACAGAGCCACATTTTAAAAAGATCAGGAAAAAAATCTTCTTGAAAAGATCTTTGAGATAAACAAGAATTCATGAATGTCAAAAAAAAAAGTCCATGCCAATGAAGTAACTGCTTAGTTTCCTACCACAGACTCCTCTTCACACACCCCCCTCCAAACCCACGCACTTGCAGCTTGTTGTGTCTTAACCCCATTATTATGGTTAGTGCCTAATTGACACAAAGCAGCATGGCAGCCAGGTACTTTGTTCCACACTTCGTGTAGCAAGATGATTAGTCACCAGCAGAACACTAGATAGCCTGATCCAAAAAAACGATTAAGATATGAAGCTGTGGGTGGTTCCTCTTTGAAAGACCACCACAGGTCTTTGAAAACTCCACTGCAAGAGAAAGAAAATATGTTTAAAGAAAAGTGCCAAAACAAAGTGTTGAGAAGTGTCAGCTGGTGAGTGGAGAGAAAAGCAGAGGATGGAAATCTAGTTTATTAGGACAAGCTCTTTCCTGCTACAGGATTGATAGTGCTTCCAATGTCAGCCAAAGCCAGCAACTTAGTAAATAGGAAGCTTTTTTTGGTGTATTTGTACACTGAGATGAAGACATGACAAAGGCAGCAGTTGCTGCATTAGAATAAAGAAACCAGATCCTATAAATGCCATGAAGATTTAGCAGGATGAGCTGCAGTTCAATACTTTTTTTTCAAATAAGCTAAAACACTACACTTCTGCAACCATCACTACCTGACCTGCTCCAACCCGCAAGAGTGGACTGGGCCATGTGGTGTGTCCACTGGTCACAACAGAAGAGAGATGTAGGTATTCAGTATATTTGGCAGGTGTCAGGAAGAGGGGGTGTGTGGGTGACCCCACATCCTGCAAAAAAAGGTGCAACTCCAGACAGAGAAGCCTCGCTCTGGACACCCACGTTCAACAAACATCCTGTGCTTGCATGCTTACTTCATCAGCTTGCCCTTGCTAGCTATTGCAGGCTCCTTTCCCACTCACTCTTCCTCCCACCACATAATTCCCCCCAGCTTCCACTTCTCACCCTCTCAGATTTTTCCATAATAAAACTCCTATCTTACTTCTTTGAGAGACAAAAGGTCAGTCCAGAAATTCAAGATCTTCCCAATGATCCTGAAACTGCTGTGATGGCATGAAAGATAGGCCTGCTCAAACAGTTCTGAGATGGAAGGGGAAATCCTAAATCTACACTGAGCTGCCGTATCCTAAATGAGGTAAAAACTGCTTCTAGTAAATACCCACAGTGCCAGTCCAAGCACTTTACAATAAGTAGATGTTTGGAGGACCAGAAACCCTAGAGCTCCCAAATTCTGCAGGCCAGTAGCCAAGTCCCTCAAAGGAAAATATTGAGGATTTCCACAGGTGTCTTTATCTCAGAGCTAAGAAGGCTCATAGCTTCATTTCTAATAAATACAGCAGTTAAGAGATGCTTCAGGTGGGGTGGAGTAAGGAAACGTAGTATTCGGGGACAGTAACCATGACAGTAGCCAATGTTACCCTGCAGCACTCTGTCCTGCAGTTCCCACTTTAGACTCTACCTTACTTTTCTTGCTTTCCATTGGAAATGGTCTATATTTTAAAAATTAGGTTATTTAAATAAAACTTGCTTTTAAAAATGGAAGAGAACATGCATGTGCAAGAACAGATGCTATGCTAAACTACCAACTCAAAATACAGCAATTCTTCAAAAACCTCAAAGTGTCACAGGCAGTCCAGCACAAGGCATTTTTAAGTGCAAGATCAGGCAGGTCTATTGAAATGCAGACCACTTTCCTTGGCAAAGATTTTTAAGCCTTCCAAGGGGAAGTTCCTATCAGTAAAGTAGTACAGGATCACAGATACTGTGAGGAGACTGGAGTCATGGAAGAGTATCATTCAGGCAGCACAATCCAAGAATTCTCATTGCTAAGAATTAGGAATTTTTCCCTTCCTCAAATGTAATACATGCCTTCCCCACACGTTATCTTAGATCTCTCTATAGGATCCAAGAACAGAATTTGCTGGTAATCAAGGTCCATTTCTAGCTCAGTTCTGTCCAATTCCCGTGTCCTGGGCCTGTGCCAGTATCTTGGATATCTCTGCAGTGCCAGGCAATGTTTCAGTTGTCCTATTAGCCCCTCCTCCCAGGGGAGAGGA
This sequence comes from Vireo altiloquus, assembly GCA_013396875.1. NCBI lineage: Eukaryota > Metazoa > Chordata > Aves > Passeriformes > Vireonidae > Vireo > Vireo altiloquus. Next base: position 1,067,922 of record VZRF01008470.1, on the reverse strand, counting down.
GTCAGTTTTCAACCAACTTATTACCACAGATTCAGGGCAGGATTTGTTATTAATACTGAATTTGGCAAAGGGTAAGAAGACCCCACTTTCCGTAACACATTTCTCATGCAGCAGAGCCAAGCCTGGAAATCCTGTTTAGCATATACGGAATGGTATGTCTCAACTATGCTGGCTTTCCGAGCTTTTAATGAGAGCAAATTGAATTTATGTTGCCAATTTGGATTTCAGAGATGCATTTCAGTCTTTCCGCATAATCAACAATCAAAGGGAGAAAGCTCTGCTATCTATACAGACCCGTGCTGCAAAGACTGACTTACCACAGACAGGCAAATATGCTTCTGAAGTCCTGACAGCAGGCCACAGGGAAAACAGCACTGGAGAGAAAGTCTTAACAGGCTGGAGTTATCTACACAGGTAGGATCCATCGCCTCTCACTGCTGCAGGAAGAGAGGGAGGAGGAAGGTGGGAAGAGCAATGTACAGAGATGTATCTTTATCCAAGGGATATCAATTGCAGAACAAGGCGGCAGGCTAGAGATCCAGTTCTCTTTCCACCTCCACATGCCCTCTCCCCACAAATGCAGCTGCTGCCTCTTGACAGGATAAAAGGCGAATTGTTAAGCTTGCTGCTTTCACATCAAGGAGGGGAGTCTTTGCCAGGGAAAGGGCTGTCAGTTTTTCAGCTGGACAAAGCAATGACAAACACACACCCCCTACACTGCCCTTTTTTGCGTATCTGAAAGGGGAAAAAGGAGAAAAAAAAAGGTCTCTGTAAACATTTTAAGAGGAGACATTTTGGATTTTTTTTTTCTCTTAAGGGATAACGTAACCCTTCCCTAGCCCCACCCTAAAAGCACTGGTTTTGGGGAGAGCTGCAAACAGAGATTCAGAACTGCGCACTCCGGTCTCGGAAGAAGCCCTCAGCCACTTGTGCTTCTCTGAAAGTGACGGTAATGGAGTTTGCCGTGATGTCTGTCACTGTCACTTCGCTGGGGGGCACAGTGGGGATCCAAGGGAGACTGGCATCCACATCTGCTGCAGAAAGAAAGGCAGATGAGAGCATGTTAGTGAAACAGAGAAGATGAAGAAGAAGGAAGGAGGAAGAAGAGAGAGAAAGGAAGGATGGAAAAAGGGTCTCCTTTCTGATAAACCATAAGTGAAATCAGCCTGTACTGAATCTCCATGTACAAAGCAAGAAAGAACATGCGCAAGCCCTCCCCTCAGAGGCTAAGGGAAAATGGAGGATCAGGTGTCCAAATACACAGCAGTACCAGAGCAGCCTACGCAGAGGTCAAAAGACCCTGTAAAACCACCAACTTATCCAACCATCCACAATTCCCCAATACCTCTCATCCCATCTCAGCCCCTAATTTGGTTTTGTGACAGCAAAGCACACTCACCCTGGTTTGAGCTCACCTGCTTCTAAATGCTCTGTCCTGCTCAAAAGGCAAAAATTAAAATCTCTTATACACACTCTTTAGATACTCCTAGGGGAGTCAAAGGGAGACAAAATGGAGGGTCTACCTCGTACTGCACCTGCAATGCAGCCTGGGTGTTCTTCTCTCAAAAATCCCTCCGTAGTGCTCCATGGAGAAGCTGCTCTTCCTTTCTCATATGCCTCCTTTGCTCACAGACAGCTCCATACAAGAAACCCAAGCACCCCTGCACTTTCTCACTGTAAGAATAATTATCAGCCCCTCTGCCACCAAAAGGCTTACTTCCCCACAGCCCCCGGCGACTGCCATGTAGAGAGAAAGGAAAACACACCCTCTCTCTGTCACTCTACCTGTCCACTATACACTTTGTTGTCCCAACCTGGGCAAAGAACAAGATGATTAAGAGTGTATTTCCTGGCTTCTCTCTCAAACACTTGGGATGTCTACTTTCCCCCCAAAAAGAGTCCAATTCTCCCTAACAGTAACTGGGATTCCATGCAGGCCATGTGTCAAGGAGAAAACAAAAACAGTTTTACAATTCCGTAGTGCCACTCACTCTTCTGATCCCCAAGTGTTTTTGCGTCCCACACTTCTGGGGAGAACAGCCCCACACATTTCCTCACTGCCAGGATGTAACACTGGGTTCCTCTCTGCTACTCCCACTGCTGCCTCCCTGGATGCTGAGCACCATTCCAGTCTCTCTCAGAAAGGAGGGAATAGCATTGATTCCCAGCCCTCTCTCTAAGACCCTGCCTAATCCAGCCTGGCTAACATCTACTCCTAGCAAGGAGTAACAGGATTCCCTTAGCTACTACAAGCAGCACAAGCCCTGGTTTTCCACTCCTCAGGAAAGCTACGTCTTCAGAAGCTCTAATAATGCAGGGATAGAGTTTCCCTGGTAACTGAGAGCAACACACACATCCCACAGCCCTCCTGCACAAGATGCTCATATCCTTCCCCAAAATGCCAAATGTGCTTGGACATCTCCCATGCCTACACTCATACTGCCTACTCAGTGGGATCAGGCAGGAGTTACCATCCTCACTTCATCTCTCTCTCCCCCTCTCACATAGCTCTATAGCAAGAGACTTTAGAAGGGTGTGGAGAGGAAAGGGAAGGAGGGGGCAGGGGAGTACACGGTGCATTCCTAGCAGCATTCTTGTATGCTTCTCAAAGCAGCACTATGAGAGGAGTGCCGCTGTCCAAGCTTGTCCACTGCCAGCCAAAGTCCTTTGAGCCAAGCAGCAGGCTGAGCACATGTGAATAATGTGGACAGAGGCAGAGTTCATCTCTGTCACACTCGTGTGTCACCTCTGCTGGGAGGAAATTTTAAGAGGGGGAAAAACTTGCAGTATTTTCTGCACGTTTTCTTACACTGGGAGGGGCATCAAGGATGTAAGAGTACAGAGAGGCAATAGGACCAAAAAAACAATTAATCTGTGCTCTTCAAACAAGAAAGAAACCTGCAAACAAGAGGATCACAATACGGGCCAGCAAGGGCTGCTCTGAAGACCTGACCTAAACCACAATCCCAGGAGGATGTAACCAAGGAGGAAAGATGCAGAACATCCTTCGCATGCCCCAGAACTTCACAGCCAAAAGGTAACTGGCCTTACCTTCTTTGCTGGTATGCTGCGTGGCTTCCCACTCGTCAGGGCTCTGCCTGGCCTCTAGTCCCACTGCATCATTCAGGAAGAACTCATGCCTGCAGTTTCGGTTCTCCAGACTCGCCATGCGGGGGAACTTCTTCCTTGACAGTCGTAGGTACTTCTGGTTTTTGCGTTGCTTCCGGAGAGAGAATGGCAGGACTGCACCCCCAGTCTTCTCGGGGAACTCTGCCTGCCCTGTCTTGGCCCCTGGCAGGCTACTGTCTCCTCCTCCAAACCTCCGTGCAAGAGAGAAGCAAAGCTTCTCCTTTCCCTTGTGGGCACTCCTCAAGTCCATGCCATACAGCCGCTGCCAAGACACCAACGCAGCAAGGGTCAGAGCAGACATCTGATCATGCAGTCAGGGCTCCCCACTGGGAACCAGGAAAATATTCTTTGTTCAGTCTCTGAACATCTAGATGAGCTAGGATAAGGTGTGCTGCTTCTACAACACCGTTTGTCTCCCTTCTTCAACTGCCTTCTAAGCTCTTCCTAGTATCTGCTTCCTAGGATTGGCTGCTTTGCCTGGCAGCTGCAAACTGCTAAGCATGCTGAAACTCCGCTTCCAACCATGGGCTACCTTTGACTTGATGGAAAGTCCAAGCTCAACATGAAATTAAAAGAACACACAAACCAGGTAACATGCAACTACCCAGGCCCACACTTTATAAAATCCTAGTTCAGAGATAAAAAGCTGTTGTTTTATTTTGTTTTGCTTTTTTAAAGACAAGTTAGCTAGCTCTTCAGCTAACAGGTTAAAACTATCTGCCTAAACACTGATTTCATGTTGTTGTGTTAACTTGTTACCTCCAATTTTGTCCATGCAACAGCAAACAGTTTCCACCTCACTGAGAGCAGAGGAGCAGCACAGCAGCTAAGGAGTTAGAAATACACAGAAGAGCAAGAGGCTACCTGCAGTAGGAGGCGCTTTGGTTTGGGACCTCTTTTCCTGTACCCTGATGCACGGTCTCTCTCTTCCCTGTGAAAGAGGAATACAAATCAAACTGAGTACTAAATACCACAGCATAAAACCTAGTTGGGACTTCAACCTTTTGCAGCAAAGATCCCTCAGTTTCCTTCACTAAAACCCAATGGTGACCAGTGTGAGTTTGGAAAACATCCCAGAATCGCTTCCTGCAGGAATGAAAATCTTGCAATAGGGGAATTTCTCTGACACAGCTAATCAAGGATGGGTTAGAGAAACTTCCACCTCACATCACTCCAGTCCAGCTCTGGACCTGATTAAAACCTGAATTTGATTGTTCTCTGGCTCAATGCTGCCTGTTCTTGGCCTCATTTCCTGAACAGTGCCAATCAAAGCTGCTTTAACCCTGTCTTGTCTGTCTTGATCCACACCAGGGTACAAAAATTAAGCAGGATTCATTGCTATACATCTCATCTTTGACTGAAGTAGGGACAACAGAGGCACTTTACGCATATAATGAAATAAAGACACTCTTTCTTTTCCTGTGTCCTGGGAGAGAAAGAACATGTGCCCTTACTTTTCTTCATAAGCCACTACCAGGCGAGGGTCCAAGATATGATCCTCTGGCTCCCATGTGCTGTATCTGAAGAAAAACATAAAGAATAAAAAGTAAACAATATTTTAATGAAACATTCTCTCTGCAGGCCTGCTACCAGTGTGCTGCAGCCATGGATACTGTCATCACAAGGGTCGGTGGGGCCTGCCACAACATTGCGAGTGCTCTGAGGAATCCCAGCCGTTCCCTCCCCTGCTTCCCACAGACACCACCTCCCCTTCCCAAAACAGGCAGGGCCAAGCATCAAGCGGCTCTTTGTACAAAAACAGGGAAGACTTTCCTCCCCATGGCCCTCTCCACGCTGTGCAAAGCCTGTGCAGACACTCACAAACTGTTTTTAAGTCCATGCCTAAACAGGTCTCATCTGCAGTACTGACTCAAATCCAACAAACCCCATGGAACAATGAGGCATGGTCTGATACACCTTTCTGAAAAATAGGTCTCTCTTAATTTAGAGTGCTCAAAGAGTAAGTACGGTTTCTCACCTGCATTATTAATTACTTCTAATCACTGAAGCTGGAAGGATTCATTTAAGAGTTTAATTTTTTTTCACTGATGCCGTTCAAGCAAACATGTTGGGACCTGGGCCCTGGGGCAAGCTTATGGCCACTTGCCAACGCCACCTCCGCCTCCAGCTCGGCTCCCCCTACAGGTTACTGCTATCGAGCGGAGCTCATTGACACAAATACCCCAACTGCACGCAGGGCAGGGCCACCCACACTGCTCCGAACGGGCTTCGTGCTCCCGAAGCAGCCTGGGAACAGTGTCATTCGCTACCCCAGCTCCCTCCTCGACAGCCAGATTGCTGTGACAGGAATCAGATGCTCAGGAAAGCACTGAACCCACCTAGCAGGCAACTCCAAAACTGGTTCCCAAAAAGCACAGCTGCACTTAATACTAGGGAGAAGCAGCCAAAACGCTCCCACTGTGGAAGCTGAAAGAATCACAAGGTGGTCCTTGTGGCATGTTTACTCCTTAGGGGTCACGCTTGCCCAGAAAAGGTGGGTGTCACGTCTCTACCATACAAACTCTAAAGCAAGAAAGCAAATCTGAATCCTCAAATACCTCAGAACACTAATTTTCCTGAAATGTGAGATCCAGGCCTGGAGGCAGAGCTCCTCCCAGACCCCGGGGAGGAGGACCAGAGAGCAGTCACATGCAGGTGCATAAGGATGCATTTGTATCAGTGCCTTTAAACAGCAAGAAAGCATTTTAGGATGTTTACATTTCTGGATGAAGCACAGGCTGCATATGAGGACACGGGATACAGGGGGTACACAGGGGAGGTGGTTTGGGAATGCTTTTCCCTTTTATCTCTCCAGGAGAGAGAAGAAAGGTACTGTAATACAGGAACATTACTGGAGGATGGGTCTAGAAGTGAAAATACAATTCTTTTACAAAAGGGAGAAAAAAAAATAGGACATTCAGATATCTCAAGGTGCACTGTACATCAGAGAGTTAAGAACAGACATGTCTTCATAACCAGCTGATCCCTCCCTCTCTCCCTCCCCTCCTTTGCTCATGCCTCCCGCAGCAACCTGACTGTGAGCTATCAAAGCCAAGATACTGTTTGAAAAGAGGAAGGTTTCCTCCCAGCTGCAGGGATTCTGGCACTCATCTTACAAATTTAAGAAAAATAACACCACAAGGGTGAAAAAAAAGTCATTGGATTGCTTTTCATAGTCAGGAGAAGAAAAGGGATTTGCTTAAAAAAATGCCCTGGTGGGTGTTGCCTTTTTCTCTGCAGTTCAGATTCTGGCTTCGCTGCAGTGGCAAAACACTGCATATAAAAAAAACATGGTTGAGTTTGCCACGCGCGCGCGCACACAGAGCTTTATATATGGGTACACACAGCCCAGGCTGCAGCAAACTGCAGAGAGCAGGCACTCTGGAAAACACAGATCATATGATCTTCCTTCCCCCTCCTTCTACTCCTCCTCTTCCCCCTCCTTTTAACTCCAACACAAGTTGTAAACAAGCTTGTAGCTAGAATCAGATAGTCACTCCTCCATTCCCTGACTCCAGCAGTGCAATCCATAAATCTGAGATGTAGGGCATGAATAAGATTTTTTTATTAAGAAGAGAGGAAAAAAAAAGTGAAATACGAATTCCATGTGAAAGCAGTAAACTACTGACCAGTCCTTATTCCCTTCCACGACGCTTCCAATGGGAATGATAGGATAATAGGTAGAGAGATTACAAAGAGCAATGCAACAAGGTTGGTAATTAAGGAAGGGAATGATGTGGGATGAGGAAACAGACACAAAGATACAAACAGCTTGTGGTGCTGCATGCCATCACGGGCATATATATGTTTAGAAACAAGGAACAGAGACTGCTAGTGGGATGAAAGTGACTTCAATGCTCTGAGCATCTTGGGTTTAAGTAATTCAAACTACTGAGGGAACAGTTAAAGTGGAGGCGGGCAGGAGTAAGGAAAAAAAAAGAGCGGTCTTCAGATTTGGAGTTTGGGGGAAGAGGGAAGATGCTTGGACATGCCATACATCAAAATAAGAGAACCCTGGCATCACCTTGCTCCCAGGGGAGCTGTGCTTTAAATTCCCCAAAGTGTTTCTGCCTCCAAGTTCCAAGGTGCAGGACAAGGAAAAGCAGCAGTTAAGAATAAGGCCTGCTCTGTCCAAGAAACATTACGCCATGCCTCAGCCCACCTTCTTGGCTAGGGACTTTACAAGAGAAGGGCTTCAACGCGTTTGTTGAAAGGAGAACGGGATAAACACTGGTATTCTGGCCAAAAGGGGATGAGGCCTCGCAGGCTTCAAATACATTTCCCCCCCCTCTATCAGTGATTAAGTAAGACTTGGCTATTTAAGGCTGAAGCAGACCAAGAAGTGACCCACACTACATGGCAGCTGGTGCTCAACAAGTGCACAAGGTTACACTCTGACAGCAGAACACTCAAGAAGAAAGTCACCCTCTTCCACCACCACCAGAGAGGGGAAGCTGCTTATCTTCACACATGGCCTACAATAATAAGGATAAGACACAACAATTAGGCACCCAAGGACACATTTCAGCCTCTTGGACGCCAGGTACAGCCAGTCAGAACCATCCTGGCGGGCCCCACTTTGCAGCTGCGAGGATGAACCTGTAACGAGCAGCTCCCTTTGCTTAGCAACACGCAGAGCAACTGCGTGTGTAACACTGCTGTACCCACGCACATTGTGTATGTACACACACAGGCACAAACAGAAAAGCAAAGACAGGGTCCCATATGGGTTGGCCAGGAGGCTGTTCTACTAAACTGCTAGCTGACATAGTAATATTCTCCAGTTACCTAATCCTTTAATCTCAAAGCATTTTACAGATTGCTTAAGCACAGAGCAGTCGCTCTTCTTCAGAAGCAGCTGCATTTTAATGAGAGAAGTGTCTGTAAACAGTGCACAGCAATGCTGAAAATACCCCAAACTTTTCTTCCATTTTGCAATGTAGCAACCAAAGCAAAAGCTGAAAAGGCACTCAGAATAACGGGAGGTTTCAGACAAGGAAATGAAGGCAAGGCGGTAATTTTCAAGGAACAAAGATCACCTGCATTTGGCTACAATCAATAAATCTGAAACATTGCCCCTTTCCATTGGTGAATTGCAAAGAGCAAGCAGTAGCAGAGGAAGACAAGACCATCAACATGTCTTCTATTTTAAAAGACTGCAGACAGCTCTAAAAATAAAGTGGGGTCTTTTTGGTGCTGACTCAGAAAAGCAGGAGCCATTCCAAGTTCAGAAGAATCTGGGTTCTTTGTTGAACTCATAATGAATTTAAAAACATTTGTATCTAGAAAGTATCTCAATGCAACATTTCAGTGGTGGCAGAAACCCGTCAGAATAGACTGGCACTCAGTTTGTATTCCTTAGCTGCCGATTCATAAACAGATTTGGGTTTGGTTTGTGGCTCTTTGGTATTGTTTATTGTTGTTGAAATGAGGGACAAGCCATTACCCATTATGAATGAAATGCTCAATTGCAGAGACACAGTGCAAGCCATTATGGAATATTAAAGAAAAAACAGACAAGTAAACACAACTTACTTTGGGGGCCATCCTTTCCACTTCACCAGGTATTCCACTTTACCCTGAGGGTGGAAAAAGGCAGAAGAAAACAGGTGAACTACGGAACCAAATATGGGTTACAATACGAGATTCAACCAATCAACAGGACTGAACTCTGCAACCAAAAACTTGTTTCTCATCACTTTATTTTCAAAACATAGCTACTTCCTCATTCAACTACACTTGCTATAGTTTTTTCTCCAAAAAATGGGCACACAGGGGTGTTTAAGCATGCTTGTACTGCCATCAGCTTGGAGCATAGCTTTGGAGAAGGCTTGCAGGCAGAACACTAAAAGCCAACCAGAGAGTAAGACTGAACCATTCACACATTCACAGGCAAACCTACAAGAAGTCAGCACACATAAATGCAGGAAGGAGATGTATGCCAGGAGGAAATGTCAGATTAATTTTTTTTTTTTAAGCAAGGAGAAGAAACACAGTATTTCAGAACCTATGAAGCATCTCTGGCAAGTTCCTTTCCGTTTGCTACACGCTCTACTCAAACACTGTTCCATCCATCACAGGCAGTCATCCTTTCGACCCAAGCAATCAGCAGCTCACAGATGAAGTTCAGAGCTATCCTTTTTTTTTTTTTTCACTCTAAGTACAAGGTTTGGGGAAAAAAAAAAAAGTGTAGTGATTGGAAACTGTATTCAAGGGCTCCGCAAGCAATGTGAACAACTATCAAAATATTTAATGTTATACTGAGGGGTTTGTTAAGCACTTCCCAAAACATGGCAAAGGCCTTTGTGCATGTGGGCGACCACTCTCCAAGAACCACTGCTGCAGCCACAGACACAGCACAGCTCTCTTTACAGGACAGCAGAGCAAGGAAAGCACGGGTGCTTGAGGCAGAGAACCGGTTTCATTTTCGTCTTGGAGGGCTCATCAGCTTCCCAAGGCTGGAAAACACTGCCCTATAAGGAACTTTCCACCGGAGGATCTCTACACACTGCATGCTTACAGGTTAATCCTTGCAACACTCTGCGGGGACGGGAGTGCTTCCACGGCTGGGGAAACTGAGTCACGGGAGCCTTCCCAAACCCGCTCCGGTTCGGGCTCTCCCGTTTGGTATCACCAGCACTCATCCTGCAGACAGGCTGAACGCCAGCAGCGACAGTCCCCCCCTCCTCCCCGCACCGCCTCACGGGCAACACGTGTGTCCCCCGCCCGCCAGCCTCGGGCAGGTGCCGGTGCCCCCAGCGCGGATGCGAGGGGACGGAGACCGGGGGACGGCGACGGGGACCGGGCGGCCGCGCGCGCGCCCACCACGCCTCCCCCCTCCCGGGGCGCGGGGGGGGGGGCGGGGGGTGTCCCGGTGCGCCCCCCCCGCCCCGCCCCGCTTCGCTCCGCTCCGCTCCGCCGCTGCCCACCTTCCGCACGCGCTTCTTGCGGATGCTCTCCACGGCGAACACCTGCTCGCCGATGGCCGACNTCACACGCCCCCTCGCGCGCGGCCGCGCCCCCGCCGCCGCTTTAGAACCTGCGCAACGTTTTCCCGGCGCGCGCGCGAGGGGGCGGGCGCGGGGGGTGAGGGAGGCAGGAGGGAGGGAGCGAAGGAGGCGGGAGCGGCGCCTCAGGCGGTTCCCGCCCCGGCCGCGCCGCCTCCCTCCCGCCTCCCGCCGCGGGTAGAGCCGTGAGGGAGCGCTGCCCGCCGCCGCCGAGCCGTGGCATTTGCGGGCGTTTTCCCACAGGAACACGGCCCCCGGCGGTCGCG
>VZRF01008470.1:977338-1057496 GCA_013396875.1 Vireo altiloquus | reverse complement strand
GGAAGCGGCGAGCGGCAGAGCCAGCGCTGCGGCAGGGAGCCCGGCGTGGCTTCTCTGCCCCGGGCCCCCGCTGCAGGTGCCTCAGCGCGAGGTGCCTGCCACGGCCCACCTTTAAGGGGAAGGAAACATCCGAGGTTCGTCAATGCTCGTGGTGGAAAGCAACGACGGAAGTCTGAGGGGAAACGATCAGAAAGTTTTACTAGTAAATTACATACTTGGCGTGGAAATTGATATGCTAGTCCCTGACCTACTGTATAAGCACACGGCAGTGGGTTTTGGAAAGAGAGCTAAGACGAGGAAGGGAGAAAATAAGAGGTGAAGTAAAGGGGGGGTGAGGGGTGCGGAGGGGGGTCGGGGAGCAGGGCAGAGAGAGAAAGAAAGAAAGAAATATAAAAAGGGGAGAAAAGAGCGAAAAAGGGATCACCGGTCCCGATTCCAGAGTCAATCCAGCTGATGGGGTGTCGATCCTGGTTTCAGCATCGATCCACCTGTGTCAGTCCAGCCGATGCAATATCCAGCGTCCTGGGGGTGCCTCTACCAGCGCAAAGGGGCTCTGTGGACGTAGCACACATGTAGCTATCAGTCATCGTGGAACAAGAAGGACCTCAGGCCACCTCTTTAAGGTGACCAAGGCTTTCTTGAGTGAGGCATGAGAAAACGGGGACATCACGAGCAGGCATTCAGGCATCCAGGCTTCCTCGCCCACCAATCTGCTATGCAGAAATGTTCTTTTGCTTCAAACCACTGCATCAAACAACAGACTGAGGGTTTTTTCTTTGAAGTCTCCTAGGAAACTTTTTACATCAGAGCAGGGTCTTATTTCTACATATGCAACCACTTATTCTCCCACAAGTGTGCTCAGTTTCTTCTCCACTGTGACAATGTCACTGTGTGGTGTTTGCGTGCAAAGTCTGAGACAGGCCAAACCTTACTGTAGAAATGGCAAATATACGATGAGAGTGTGTTGATGTCAGCTGTTTAGTCTGCAAGTGTTCATTTGCACACAACATACTGTGTCCACAGGTATGGATCGGGTAACTGGCAGGGTGCTTACCCTTGCTGCAGCCACCTAAGAACTCAAAGTCCACTGTCAGGGAATGGTGACTCTTTGGATAATCATTAGGCAGAACTAGCAGTTTATAACAGTTTTGGTACTTTAATAGCATAGCTGTTGACTATGCAAGGCGTTTATACTATATTACAAAATTATTGTTAATAATAATAATAAAATCTTTTATCTTTTTAATTCTTCCTTTCTCATATTCCATGTATGTGTTTTAGAGGGGATAGGGAAAATATTTAAAGTAAAATTTTCTTTGTTTCTCAGAATTAAGACCTTCAGAAAAATGTAGACACAAAAGAAGATCATAACATTTCTCTGATTTGCAAGGATCTGCTTGTATTTCTTTTCCTGATATTTGAATCTGCCTGCTGAGGTGTTAGACTGGAAAACGGAAGAAACTGTGCTCCAATGACCACATTAGGATAAAATAAAAGAAAGAAAGAAACCCCCTACTCACAACAAACTTTCAGTTATTATTATTTCAATTATCTATAAACTTTTGTACTTCTTAGTCCAGGATGTTTACAACTCGTTATTTACTATATGTCTCCTTAAGGTCAAGAATACATATATATATTGTGTTAATGGATACCAAAGGAGTTCTCAAAACCACATTGACCTGCATTTTGATCACAAGCTCTAATAGTCTTCTTATAAACAGAGATATATAGTAAGAACCCACATGCTTGGTATTATCTGTATAATTTCCACATGATTATTGCCTTCTTTCTTTCTACTTTTCCCACACCAGCAAAGCTTAAGCAATATTTGCACTAGTTATGTCACAGCTTTCAGAAAAGCACTCCTTTGCCTGGAAGTACTTGCCATAAAATGCTACAGAGTGCCTCACTGCAGTCTGTTCAGTGTCTGCTTGAGGTTTATTTTGCAACATTTTGGACAAAACGTTGCCTTTAAGAGCTGTTCCACCACAGTTACTTTTCATTCTACTAATGGTTATAATGTAATTTTGGAATAATTTTCAATTACAATGTAATTTCAATTTTTTTCTTTCGCGTTGGCAGCCAAAACCTGAGCGCTGAAGGCAAAGAACAAGAACATCTCCCATCCTCCCACCCCACCCAAGTTCTGAATTACCATTAAGTGAGTGTTGCTAAGCCATTCGTTGGGACTAAAAATAATTAAGACAAACAATTTAATCAATCAAGGTTTTCAGATCTTACAGCCTGTTTTAGCAGTACTTTAAAAGACATTCTGTGATAAAAGACCTTTTCTGAAGTATATCAAGAACTAGATTACAGAAATCTTTATTGGAGTTGTTCTTGTTACCACTAATTGTACAGTCGCGCTAATATATAGCAGTGAACTCCATGTGCAGAAAACCAAAGCAAATATTGAACCTTCTTTAGTACAAATTCAGAGACCCAGATCCAGGAGGCTTTAATCAAAATTCCAGTTAACTTCAAAGAGTTTTACTTGAGTAAAAATTGCAAGCAGAATCTAGTACAGAAAAAAATTACCATTTTAATTGCTGCTAGCCTGATTAAGCGATTCAGCTTCCAATTGATACAAGCACTTACATTAACACTAAAAATTTATTAATGGTCATTTATATTCCACAAAGCCTAATCCTGCCAAAGATTTCTTTTTCCCCCAGAAGACTGCAGCAAACATCAGCATAGCTTCAAAACCACCCAGCTGCTTGGTGAAGCTTCAAGAAATGACCTTGCAGCAGGAGCCAGCGCTGGCAGCCTGCGAGTACGGTGCTGCCACGGCTCCGTAACGTCTCGGAGCCGGCAGCCCTGAGCAGCCGGACTGTCCATGCCGGGTGCAAGATATCGCTGAGCCGGGAGGGAAACTGGCCTCTGCCGCTGCGGTGCTGCGTGTCTAATTAGCAGTAGATGGCACTCATCCTGCTGCCCTGCAAGCAGAGAGAGAGACCAGTTTATTCGCACACTGTGGTTTCTGCAGGCAGCCTCCTAGCACACTGCAGAAGTAAAGAGCATTAAACGGGAGCTGTCGGTGCTGCCCTGACCTCGGGGAGCAGCCCCGGCTGCGCCATGGAAGCATGGAAGGCACACGCAGGATGCACCGGGTATCAGTGTAGTTAAGCCCAAGGGCAGTAGAAAAACTACCCTGCCGGTATGCTCACATCAATTAGTACTTTTAATGTTAGTTTCTTAAAACCCGTGGAAAGAATGCAGCTGCCCCCTGCTGCCAGTTGGCAACTCCTCGGTTTACCCGGTGCCCTTTGCACCAGCAGCGAGCGAACAACGTGATTAAAGCTGTGCTGCTGTGTGTTCCTCAGCTGGCTCTGATCTGCTCCCAGCACACGGATTTCGCCCCCCTCGATGGCCAGTGAGCCCCAGCAAAAAGTAGTGCTCTGGTCGCAGGTGTTACACGGCAGACACAAGGAAAACAAATGGGAAAGTCCCCCAGCCTTGCCAAAGGAGCTAGTCCTAAAGAGTAGAGGAAAGATCATCTGGCCCAAGCAGAGGACCCCCTGAGAGCTCTGACTGAGATCTGTCACGAAGAAAAATACTTTCTATGTAATTTTGTTTCCATCTGTAACCACTTTTTGCCCATCATGGGGATTCTCCATCCCTTACACATCATACAGAACAGCTGTCAACTTCAGTTTTCCATCCTCTTTAGATGTGAGCACCCAGCACTTCTCTTTAAATGTGGCCGTGCCTTGGGTGCAGATCTAAGGCCCCTAGAAGACCATTTTAGTGGGATGGTAAACCAGAATCTGCAGCGGTGCTCCTCTCAATCCAACACAGCTGACACTTGTCCTTTAGTATTAGATCAACCTGGTGGGCAGCTGTTTCCCCTGCACCTTGTCTCACAGCCAGGTGTGGCTGGGAACCTCCAGGTAGGTGTTTCTTCCCAAACTTCCTTGAAGAGCTCGGCTACTTCCCAGAGCAGGATCAGTGAAAAAAATAGCAGCTACCACTTTTTGCAAATGCCACAGGAAGAGGGTTTGTTGTTCTCCTACCTTTTAAATGATAGCTCAACAATTATTGCAATAGGGTCCTGTCCCTTCTCCGTCTTCAGAGCCATAAAATCCCACCTTCTGGGAGACTGCCTCCAAACACCATATTATTCTCTTTTTCAGGAGCAAGAGGAATATATATTAACCCACTGAATCACCTGCTTAGTCCAAGACAAATTCAGAGTTCACTGGGCCATGGAGCAGCTATGGCATGGTCCTTTTCCTGGGCAAGGCGAGATTTGTGTCCCAACCACAACCTCTGGCTGTGTGTACATGTCATCCAGCACCTGACTCATGCGAAATACCTAAACATGTCCTAGTGAAGGTGCTGAAACACTGATCTCTCCTTTCCAAGATAAACACTTAGCTAGAGATCAGTCTTTTTCCTCTCTGGGCCTCTTTGACTGTCACAGCAAGGGTAAACCGTGTTGGTTTGGTACACAAAACACACTTTTCAGATAAATTCCTCTACAGGAAGCTGTAGTAGGATTTTCATTGCTCTGAAGCCTAGACTAGAAGTGTGGGTGGGCAGAGAAAATAAGTGCTTTTGTGGTTTGTTTTCTTTAAAAATATTTTTGTGGTTTCAATGAAATTGAGTTTTGTTGTTTCAATTAATTTGAGTTTTGTTGTTTTAGTGAAAGCCTGCCCATCTGTGGACATATGATATGTCTTTGAAAAGCCTTGGCTCCCACATGCTCTATGGAAACTTCTTCAGCTGTTCATTGCTTAAAACTTCCAAAGACTCCTACGCTCATGTATGATCTTCTCCTGGTGCTGCCTGTTTGTAAAGCATCCAGCCCTAAGAATGTTTCTTTTCATGGAGGACTATTTGTATGTTAGACAGTGTACGTCTCCTTTTCCTTCCTTTGTGAAGGGCCAGAGTGGCAGTGTTTGCTTCCTTCATGCCTGAAGCACTCTGAAAATTTTGAAAGACTTAAAAAACAGATATGGGACTAGAGCCTGTTTCACACTTAGCTGAGGGCTCAGCATCTGTGCAGTCGTGACATGATTGGCATTTGTGGTCAGACGTGCTGCTTTGGTGCCAACAGCAGGCTCCCAGCCTTCATGTCAGGACACGTCCTGGTTATGCCCTTAGGATGCTGAACCTGGGAGGTGCTCTCCACCCATGTTAGAGACCTACGATATTAAACCATGCCCTGCCGTGCCATGCCATGCCATGCCGTGTGGGGTAGAGCAGATCGGGCTGGTGGAAAGAGTGTGTCACAGTCCCTCCAGGCTGAGGAGAACACTTAGCTCAGACCCTCTGTTTCTGGGGAAGGGCTCTGACCACACAGCTGCCATTTACACACATGCTGCGCTCCGTGACAGCACCTTTAAAGAGGCCTCTGCTCTGGTGGGTGCTTGACCTGAGATCACGACTGAAAAAGTAAATGGAGAAGGAGCAATGCACAGCCCTAACTCCTAAGTTCCAGGGAGAGACTGCACTCTTCTACACTGTCTGTCTGCTGCCTAAAGGCAGCTCCCTGCCCGGGGTGACGGTTTGTCCTTTGGGATACCTCCTTATATCAGCAAAATTCAGAAACCAAAATGCAGTCCTGGGAGGCACCTCAGTGTCTTGCTCTCCGAATCTGAGAAGGCAGTTGTGGTGATCAGCACGAAGCTTGCACTTTGTGTGGAACGTTTGTTCTCCTCTACAGCATCCTATGAAAAAAACAATCATTTGTTTTTTTCCTGAGGGAATGTTCTTTAGTACCTTGAGAGCCATTCCTGATCCTCATGCCTGAACATTGTCCTCACAAACCAAATGGAGCCCAGTTTCTTCCTCCTGAAAGATGGGAGTTCATGGCTCGTCACCCAGGTGGGTCCTGTTGGTGCACGAGGAACAAAACAGTGAGTCCCAAGAGAAGGGTGCAAATTGCAACAATGCACAGTGTCACTGCTTTGCTTTGTCCCTTGGAAGCACTGTTTCCAAAAGCGACACGGAGAAAGGAGTTAACTCTCATTTGTTACTCAGCTACTGTTGACTTGTTCTGTGTATTTGGGTGCGGCAAAAATCTGCTCCTCAACTTGTTCACAGAACAGGGTTATTATTATCTGTTGCCTGACAGCAGGGTTGTGAGGATCAAATAAGTAATTCTTGAAGCACTGGGAGAGGGATGAAAGGCATTAGAGAGTAACCAAATACCCTACCAAGTGCCTTTGCCTGATTTCCCTGCACACAGCAGCATCAACGTGGGCTCTGAGCTGCGCCTGTTCATTAGGTGGCACTACAGGCCCAAGATTCCATGTGTGAGAGCAGTCTCCAGAGGGCTCTGCTGGGTCTGGGCAGGGGTTTCTTAGGCTTGGACACTTCGTTGCATATATTTTTCCTGGGGAAACGTGCTGTCCTGACAAATAGTGGAAGAACACAGGCTTGGTATTGCAAGTGCAAAGCAGCAGCAGATGAGACTTCTGATACAACTGTCCAGGAGTGAAGTCTTCAAGAACTTCAGGGGGAGCCTGTAATTGCTCGGGGTAAATCCCATACCAGGGACCTGCAGCCCACCTGCTCACCCTTGTTGCACCAGGGGCTGCTGCTTTCCTCTGAACTGGGAGACAACACAGTTGATTCTCACAAAGACCTCACCCATTCTCCACTGGCCTGTGGAGAGGTCTCAAAGACTGCTGGTGATCCAGAGACACATGATCTTTGAGGGCACCGTGCCACTATACCTGCTTCTTTTGCCTCTGCTGCAGGGCTGGCAGCGGTGTCAGGGGTCTGTCCCAGGTCCTGGAGCCTCCTGAGCTTTTGAGAAAAAGATACACAACACATCTCAGGTTGTGCCTTTTCTACTGAAACATCCTGAGCTGAACCCGGGTTGGGAAGGTGCCTGAGTTCTCTCACAATGCTTCCAACCACCTCCTCACCTTGATTTCCTTGGCATTTCCCTGGTTGAGTGTTTACACAAGTTTTCAAAGCCAGGGATTGCACAGGCAAGATCTGGGAGTGCTTCCCTTGAACAATTTGGTTTGAGGTGTTTTAACTCCCTCCTCTCATGCTGCTAGTTTTTCCTGACCTGGCACAGTCCTGGCTCTGCTAAGGCACACCTGACTTGGCTGACAACTGACACAGCTGTTCCCATCTCAGTGCTCCACTAGAGCTGAGCCTGGGCTCTTCCATTCCAGCTGGCAGCTTAGTCATTCTCCAGCCCTGGGTCAGTAACCTGCAGTCTACTCAGTGCCCCTCTGTCTGAAGCTGAAAGATAAATGCCCTTGAAATCTGAAGTAACCACGATAATTTTATTTTGAACAGGAAAATGGACTGTTTTTTCCCCTTATCTAATTGATTAGGAATGTCAAATATTCTTTTCTGTACACTGTGCATGCCTCTTACTTATGTAGGAAGCAGCTGGTCTAGGGAATGAGCCAAACACTTTTTTTAACTAGAAAAAAATTGAGCTTTCTTTTGGGACTTGGGGGGCTGTCACTGTATTTCATCGTGAGTTGACAGATAGAATCCATCTCTCTGCTTTTCCTTCTGCGTCCTGACATGTCTCTGGGAAATGCCTGCCATGTCCCTGCTTCAAAGAAAACTGCAGGTGTCTGGGAGAATGGGGGTGAGGTGGGGTTGCTGGGGCAGTTAGGCCAACGGGATGTTCACAGCTCAGGAGCCACATCTGGGCACCTGATTGACGTCAGAAAAAAATCTTGGCTTTTGTCTGGGCGGATTTCTGTCTACTTCTATTTTTGCACATTGCTGAGCAGTACTAGATGCAGCAGTTACTATCTAGAGGATGATACTAGCTTTGCATCCGCGTGACTTTCTAATTCTTTCTATAATGGGCCTAAAATGGAGTGTATGTTCCCATTTTTCTCAGTAGACAGTTACGCTTCCCATCTGAAATTATTCAGCCTTACACTGCATTTCCAGAAAAACCTTTCTTAGGAAGAGCTTGAAATTGTGGTGTAAGTAGATTTGTTTCTAAGAAAAACTGTTGCTTCAGCAAGATTGACAGGTAGAGCACGTCTACTTGGAAAACCCAATAGAAAGATGGTTCTTGGTACGGTTTGGCCAAATGAGTAACTGAACCCACTCAAAAGATGTAGGACTCTGTAAGATCACTAGCCATTGTAACCCCTGGAAGTTCATGTCAAGAAAGTCGCCAATTAATAGAATTATTTTGTAGGGTAACTTGTAAAAAATAACGAAGAAATAGACAATCGGTGCTACAGATGTCTCCGTACAGCTATCACTATGCGTGTGCCTCAACCCAAACCAGACAGCTGCAGCTCCTCATGACCATGGCCAGTAGTTTTCATAGAGTCCTAGAATGGTTTGGGTTGGAAAGAACCTTTAAAGATCACCTAGTCCAACCCTCTTGCAATGAGCAGGGACATCTTCAAGCAGATCAGCCTGCTCAGAGACCTGTCCAAGCTAACCTGGAATTTTATCTCCAGTAACATCTGTGTTCACCAAAGGAGAGAGGAGCAATGGGTCATGCATTGGTGGATCATTGAACTACTGGGGTTGGCATCATCTGCAGGAGGTTTATACCCAAGTCAAGGGAGCTGAGAGATACCAAACAGATGGGGGAGTGTCTTACATCTCCTTTTATAAATGCTCATATGACTTCTCAGCACTCAGCCATGGCTGATGTCACCACCATTGCTTCCCACTTTCTGTGATACAGATGAACTTGGCAAGTTTTCATCATGCATCCCAGATATATACCTGGTGCAAGTGGGGAAGAAAATAGAGCTAGGAATGGACCTTCCCAGTCAAAATAGCACATACTCCCTGTGACAGGTTACTATGTGAATCATTCTGATAGTCACCTTGAAAATACCTCAGTTTGGTGAGCTGGCATGGCACTGACACAGCCCTGAACAGACTCACACGTGAGGTGTCCTGTGACCAGCAAAGCTTACCTACACAGGCCTCCAAGTCTGAGTCCTGAAGAACATTAAAAATGGTTCAAAGAGCACATACACAGCCTGACCTGAATATTCCCCTTTTGTACTGTACTTATCTGGTGCTTCCAAGATCCATTTCAAATGTGGATTCATAGTTGTTATTAGGGCTATGGCCAGAATGACACTCTCAAAGCTGAATATTCAGCAGTAACTGAGCTGCTGAATGCTACTTGATGATCTTGTAAGGAACAGGGAGCTGAAAAGGCTTGATTTCACCTGTCTGGCAGAAAACACTGGGATTTGTTTAAGCAGCTAGCCAAACAACCTTCAGCATCTGCTCCCTTACCAGAGGAGGCCAAGCAACAAACATTTGCCGGATAAAAGTTTCCACCAAGGTCTCTCTGGTAGGAGGGAGATCTGCCAGCAGTGCTGCTCTTTGTCACTGAGACCTGGTGGCCAGGGGCTGCCCTGGACATAGAGGCAAATGTGGACAACCTGGTTGTTCCCACCAGGCACGAGGACACTTGTATGCACACAGTAATTTGGCCTGAGTGTCTGGATTTGTCTATTCCAGGTTTTTACTTGCGTTATCAGGAATTGGTGAATTGCCAAAGGTTTGGCAGCTGATAAAAACAAGAACCATGCCAGATCCAGGGAAAACCCCACACTCAGACACAAGTTGCTAGCCCAAGCAACTCTTTCCTACGTGTTTTGGGGTCCCTGAGGGACATATTCTTTGACAGCACTGTTGGAGGACAAGGCATACCCTGCCTATGTTGAGCAAGATGGATTTTGCTGAGACAGTGGTTCCCATGATCAAGTTTAAGCAATAACAGTAGCTGTTAAATAAATCACGAGAGGAGCTGTGTTCCTCGACTTGCTGCTGCTTGTCATACACTGGTACATTGTTCTCCTGAGGTGGGATTCACTGTTCTTGGCATTTGCCAGCTAAACATTGAGCACCTTAAATTGAGCTGACTGAAAATGAAGCAGTCAAACCCTTGTCTCCTTCTCTAGACAAAAGAGAGTGTTGAGCACTGCCACAGAATGATTCATCATAAACTTAAAAAATTTAAGACAGAATCAAGTTCTTTTTCTGGACATGGCCATCTCACTCTGTAGACTATTGAGGGAGATGAGACAGCTGGCTGCGACTTCAGAGCCAATGTTTAGACATCTGTTGTAAGGTGAATCCCACTGATGTCCACCACACAGATTTGGGAATGCATGGAGGGCACGGCAAACACAGGGGCAGTACAAACGCTCTGACTTCTGCAGGATTGCATGCTGTGTTCTAGCTCTGCCCCAATTTCCTTCCTAAATCCCACTAATCCATCTCCAGTACCTCTTTGATATGGTTAAATTTGTTCAGAAATCATCTTTCACCGACTAAGATGTTGGTCGGTGACGACACTCTTGACTGCTGATGTGACTGACCACATACACCCTTGTAGAAGGGGACAGGCTCATCATCTGAATGGAAGAAGAACAGACCAAAACAGTGCCAAGAATATCTCACCTTCACAAAGCATTTGTTGTTACTTGTAACACAAATCCTTACTCAGAGGCAGGAACTGATGTTTGAGTCCAGACAATGCAGGTAGGTGGGACCTTGGATCTGGCTTTTCTGGATTGCCTCAGGAACGTCAGTGCACAAAGTCAATCCATGAAACAAATGAGTTTGCTCAACTTTGGGCGTCAGTGGGCAAGTACACCAAATGCCTACTAGACCTGCCACCTGCTGCTCCACTGCAGCATTTGTCCCTCTTGCCTTGTGCCATGACAAGGCTGGCCAATTGAGCAAGCTGTTGACTGAGTGTTAAGCTTTGTCAGGAGCAGAGACAAACTCTGTCTGGGAGCACCGAAGAACCGTTGCCCAGCAGCCTGTGTCCTCATGTAAGAAAGTAGAAATCTGGGGAGACGCATATACAGCTAAAGCGATGTAATTTTGTGGACGAAGGCCACAGTTTGATTTAAAGAAGGACAACTCCTTGCTTTCTTGCACCTGTTGTTTAATCAGAAATCCCAATAATCCTCAGACAAAAGAGATATGGATCTGATCAGCCCCTTGGAGACTGTTGATTGACACTGCCAGCAAATGAGAGGCATGGTATCTCAGACATTAAATTTTTCACGAAAGAAGTTAGAATAAACAAAGTGAGTTTTACTTGGATTCCTCTGCAATGCAGACATTTAAATACAGTCAGTTGGGAGCCAGTGACAACTGTCATTGGGAAGAGAAATCCCAAAGGAAAGAAAACTGACCATGTGCCAAATGGGAACTGAAGAGCCGAGGTGCAAGTAGCAGGGGTTCCCCTCGTCCCAGTCTTGAAGCCTGGCCAGAAATGTCATTAAGTCATTCATCCCCCATGTAATGTATAATGTTCTCTTATTCTGTTATGTTTAATCTGGCTATAAATCATAATATGTGATATGGCTGCTGTGATTAGCTTGTATGGAAGCCTTTGCAGCCTGAGTACGGTTACATGGCACTGGTTTGGGATAGCTGCCTAGCTTACCTTGAGGAGATGTCATCCTGCAAAGCAGCTAAACCTGCATCATGCTGAGTGGTGGGAGAGGTCAGAAGTGCTCAAGAGCCTGCTGCTCCCCACGAGAAAGCTGAGGGGGAGGCCAGCAGCCCAAGCACAGGGCCCTCACTCCTCTGCAGTGCTGGGAACAAGCAATCCACAGCAGTGGGGATGAGCAGCAGCCCTGAAGTGCCGATGCTCCTGGGAGCCATTTGTGCCGACCGACCCCCACACAGCAGGGGAGAAAAACAAAAACCGGCCCAGGAGGGCCTTGTTGTGAGAAGGAAGTATTATTTAACGTGCATTGTGTTGGGAAAGGAAAACAAGGGTCCTGGCACTGAGCCAGGTCCATTGGCCTCTTTTTTTTTTTTCTCTTTTCTATTCTTCTGGGCAATTGTTCTAGTGAGGACAATTTTTTTTCCTTTTTTTGGTTGTTTTTTTGCTTTGTTTTGTTTTCTTTGGTGTTTTTGGAGTTGACAATGCATAGGGTAATTTCTTGGTGCTTTTCCTGTGTTTCGGCACAGGGACTGCCCGAACGCTTGGCCACGTTTCCTGCGGCAGAGACGCCACTGCCACGTCCACTGGCACCAGCACCAGTACATGGGTTGCATCATCAGTTGAGCAGGGGCTTCTCGACTGCCCCAGAGCTGGGGGGCAGAAGGGAAAGGCTGTAGTGTGGGCAGAGAGGTGAGTCAGTGTGGAAAGGCAGCACACATTTCTGCAGAGTGACTCACCAGCCCTTAGGAAGAAAAAAAATAATAAAAAAAATTCCAGCCAAATTCTTTCAGGGAGGTAAACAAGGTCACACAGCGCGGCGAGATCCTGTTTACCTGAGACAGGACGTCTTTGCAGAGCCTGTGCTGGAAGCAGGGACGTGTTGACATGGCTCAGGATGGGCAACACAGGGACATGGGGCAGGGAGCGGGGAGCAGCCCGAGGACCCCACGGTAAGGAGAGGGTGAAACCTTGCAATGGGGCTGGATGCTCTGCTCTGTAGAAGCTCTCCCTGCCATCCTGTGGTTCTCCCAGGAGGGAGAGCAGGAGGAAAAGGACCACTGGGTGATGGCAGGGCTGTGCTGGCACTCGAAGCTCACCTCAAGCCCTTGCCATGCTAGCAGCCCTGCAAGATCTGACCCACTGCTGCCCACTTGCCTGTATCCCATCATGAGTGAATGCTTTCCCCACGGGGAAGTCCCGGTGGCCACACGGTTAATTAGAGCCCATTCCAGACGCTGACTGAGTGTTTTTTCCTGATAACAAGACGTGTGTGAGTGTATGTCGCTCGTTGCTCGGGTGAATATCCTGTTCTTGCGACGGGCCAGGGAAGCGGAGGGCAGCGGGGGGGGGACAGACGGGACGGGACACAGGGCAGTGTGCCGGGATTTCGCATTCCTGGCATTCCTCTCTTGGCCTGCAACTGCAAAACAGCCCAGTGGGAAGAACAGGGCACCCTCTGGATGAGAGAACTCAGCTCTCTTTCCCACCAAACTGTGTGCATGGGGAGGACAGGAATATACATGAGCAGAAGTTACCCTAGCGTGAGCACTTGAATTCAGCTCTCACTAAGCATGTTTCTGTTGCTTCTTCCTCTTGCACAATCTCCAACTCATCAGCCAGACTGCACTTCTCACTTTATCCAGACAAGTGAAGTATGCTTGGCATTCTCCCCACTCCCAAGCTGCCATTGGGAACCATCATGGTAATGGAGGACAACACAGAACACTCTCTATCAGTATTGCTTCAAATCTTGGGGGTGCAGGAAAACCCCCACACCCCTACTTCATTCCCAAAGAAAGCACAGAGCCCAAGAATGCTCCTCAGCTGGCTGCCTCAACCTGCTCCTAGCTCCTCCACCCTTGCAGAGTTGAGCTGGGATCTGCAATTCAGATATTTCAAGAAATGCAGCAAGAAGACCAGAAGACCTCTCATCTTTCTTTCTTTTTTTTTTTTTTTTCACTCTTTTCACTGACACGCCAAACCAAACAGGGCCAATGCTGACCTTCGGCCAAAGCTATGTCATGATGGTTTTGTCTCACAGTCAAATCCAATCCTCCGGTCTTGCACAACCAGGTACTTGGAGAAAAGAAAGAGTTCTTTCTTCTTTTAAAGCACACCCCCATTCCACCTACTCCAGCTTCCCATTTTCCCCTTTCAAAACCTTCTGTGGTTTGGTACCTTTCTCAATGAAACACGCACATGTCATAGCCCCATCAACTGCTGAAAAAGAAGGAGAAGGAGACTCCCTGGCTCCCATGAACAGCTGCACACACGTGTTGTTGGAAGGGGAAGGGACCAGGAGGACAGAGGACAGTGCCTCTGGTCACATGCAGAACACTGTTTTAGAGGAATTGAAAGCAGGTTATGGTGGCAAGATTGCAAAAAATACCACAAGGATGCTTCTACATTTTAGGAAGTGGTCAGCGCAGCCATTCTTAGGCCTGGACAGGCTTGCGGGAAGCTCTCAAGGGAGTCCTGGTGATAGGACAGCCTCCCTGCAGCCATTGGGAAGAAAACCTGCCATGTGCAGTTTCCATACCCCTGGCTGGGCATGCAGCAGGGGTCTCAGCCTCATCCCAGCACCTGGTGCCTTTGCTCTGGCATTGATGGGGTGAGGAGCTGGTGAGGTTTGGAGTTTGCTTGTTGCTTGGTTGGGGGGTGGACACTTGCCCCAAGCACTGTGATTTTCGTAGGTCTGTGTGTGTTTCTTTGCTGCACTGCCGGTGAGGGAATCCCGGCAACACCAGGTCAGGCTATCAGTGGAACTGCAGTCAGCACCAGCTAAGATGCCTTTGCTCAGCAGGGAGGCAGGTCCTTGCTGTCTCAGGGCCTGTCTCTGTAGGGAAGAGCTGCTGTTTTTTCCCAGCATGGAAAGCCTTTTTACCCCTCCCTGGAAGGGAACTAAGCCAGGCTGCAGAAGAGTGCTCAGTGCAGGACGAGGCAAAGGGGGCTTCTTCACTTTGAACTCAGCCCCCGGTGCTGCACAGAGGCTCCCTCCAGAGCTCTATTTCTTCCTAAATTCTTTACATTCAACATCTTTCCAAACTTCCTTTTACACCTGCAGCTAAGGAGAGCCCTGTTACTGGGGAAGGGCAGGAAGATTTTGGACAACACTTTGACAAGTGCCTTAAAAACACGTTTGGGTCTGTAGGAGACATGGTGTCATGGTTTGACACTTGCTGGCAAAGTCAGTCCCATCCTGAGATTGTTTGGGAAGGGGCGTGCAAGTGTCCTGTACTGCCCAGAGAAAAGGTCCAAAGATCAGGAGCTTAATCAGAGGCACAAAAGCTCCAGTCACTCAAGGATTTCAGCCCAATCCAGAGCTCCCAAGCAGCCCAGCTCCTTGGGAATGGGAAAACCCCAGCAGGGATTCGCTGGGCTCTCAGAGGATTACAGTCTGAATGACTAAACCTGTTAGGTCACTCAAATGATCTGCTTCCTTTTATGGTCAAAATCAAATGTCAGAAGCAGAGGTTTCCTCTTTCCTTAGAATTGGGTTTTCTCAGTACCACAAATCAGAGAATGCAATGCTAAAATTAAGTGTCTGAAAGCACATGCACAGTGTTGCAATCTTGCTGCCTTGCCTACTGGTCTGTGTAACGCATGAGTTGGGTAACAAACAATAGAGGTTGGAAATAGCCAGGATGGAGATTTCCTCTTTCAGTTGCAGAATTGTTTCCTTGACTGGTGCATGCATAAGCCAGGTGGCAAAATGCTTTCCCTGACCAAGTTTCCTGGCAAGCAGGAGGGGTCTTTGGGTGAGGGGTGGAAAGGAGTGAAAGAAAAAGTTCCCAAAAAGCAAATAATTTCTTTGGGCTTTACCTTCATCCTCCCACTCCTTTACAAGTTCACTGCTTCTCTCAGTTACAGGTTCTGGCAGCTCCTCACAAAATTTTCAGGTCTTTTTCAGACCTGTGGATGAGAACTATGGTCATCCCATACCAGTGACGAAGAGCTGAGATGCAGATGCCCATATCCAAGGACCTCTGCTGCCTGCCAAACCCCGGCACTGTGACCGCTCCCATGCAGTGACACGTACCCCAGGGAGCAGCTCCTACCAGCTCTGGGGAGCAGCAGACCTTGCTCTGCTGCCCAGTTCAAGCACTGCTCTCCCCAGTTCAAGCACCTCTCTCAGCCTGCAGAAGTGCCAGATGGAGCCTGCTCTGGCCGAGCTCAGGCATCCAGCCCTCACAAAGCTCTTGTTTCCCTCAGCTCCAGTTCAACAAGGACTGATCACCTTTGAAGCTCACGACCCACCCGCCTTACCCACAGCTCACACTTGTGACACTTTGGATTTGTGGCCACAAGTGTTCCAAATGCCAGAGACACTGCCAGCAGTGATGACCTCCTTCCCCATCTGCACCACAGCAGAGAGCACACCACAGTGGGCACGGCAGCACCCTGCCAGCTCCCAGCGTTTGCTGCTCCGTTTCCTGGATGGGTGCTCACATGCATCTGGACTCCTAGGAGCATCTTTAAATCCAAGCTCATAAATATTCATGTTTTCCAGATAGGAAAAAAAATCCCCTCCTGCTGGCTGTCCTTCCTCAGGGTTTAATGGTGTATGGCACCAGGAAGTCTCCAAGTACCCAATGCTTCTCCTACATCCTTCCACCCAGCCCTGGTCTTTCCCCATAAAGAGAAGCAGCTCCTTAACCCAAACCAGTCCAATCAGCTAACCTCTTGTGTGGAAAAAACCTCACAGGATGAACTTGTAATGAAATATCCCACTTTCTAGGTTAGAGCAAGGAGGGAAAGGAACAGGATTCAGTTCTGGATTTGGAGGTTGCACCTGGCTCCTCATCTGTGTTCAGAGTGGGAAACAGGAGCAGATTTTGTGTCCCACGTGGCAACTGCATCTGGCTGCTCCTTCCTGGCCATGAGCTTTGAAACCATCTAGAAGACCTGAGTAAATAAATAAGTACAACAATAGGTCACAGCATACCCGGTGGGGCTATCCATGGAAAAGGGAAAATACGTATAATGGAGAAAAAACTGCAGATCCTGTTCAGCTGCTCCTTTCTGTTTCATTTAACACACTTGAAGGTGGCCATGCTGGGAAAATGCTTTATTCCATTCCTGGTCTGTTCACATCTGTCTCAGTGAAGCCAGGAGAGCCACATCCCAGCCAAACCTGAATGCAAGGAACACCCATTTCAGTCCTTTTACAGCCATCTGACTGCATCTCATCGCAGCCAGAGAAATGCTCTGATATGTAAAGTATCCCCCTGCCAGGGGATAAACCTGCATCACTGGCTGTCACCTCCCTGCAGCCCTTCATGGACCAAGAACCTCATCTGGATTTGTGCATCCTTCTGGGAGGGAGTTGGTCCTCACCCAGCCTGGGATGCTGGAAAGCAGGATCCCCAGTGAGTGAGAGGTGTGCTCCTGCTTCGCTCCACTGACCAGAACTGCCTCAAACTTTCCAGGGCAAGGCTATGCTGTGATTGTGGTGTTTTGTCCATGGCTACCAAGTTTATGGGACACCAGGGAGACCCCCTTTTCCTCCCATCCCCCTCCCAGAGCAAGCATTTTGTTTTTCTTCTTAATTAATGGAAAAAATTCCTGAACCTGTCAGAGGGAAGGAAGGTCTTCTCTCTCTCTGTATCTCTCCTCAGTCAATTACTGAAATGCAAACAATATCCATGGTCATGATGAAAAATTTTTTCCACCTAAATAACACCTCTGCAGATTTTAAAGGCACAGGCCACTTTGCACAGCCCCTCTGCATGAGAGATGCCCAGGAGGCATTGCAGGCACCCTGCAGAAACACAGACACTTCCCAGAACTTTTCCTCATAGACATCAAGCTAGTGTGTGCAGTGTCACAACAAATCCCCCTGCCCTCCTTTCTGGGAGAAACTAACACCCCAGCATGCCCAAATGTCAGCTCTCCCGAGCACCCTCCCAACCTGCTGATACCCATGAAGCCTGCTGACATCTCCACCCAAGGCCTGGGGGTGCTGAAATCCCCTCCACAGGGAGGATGCAGGTGTGAAGAAGGGCTTCTTTCTGGGAGCACACCTTGGTTCACTCATCAGCACTTTTCCGGTGCTGACCTCATTTACTTTTGTCTCTGATGTTGTTGCTCACAGCTGAAGAGACCAACAGTAGCTGACACCACCTCCTCTGCTCTTCCCCGCGTCTGTGTTGAGATTCCTGCTGAAAAATCATTTCTTTTCATGCAGAAAACAGCCAAGCAGGGCTGGGTTTGGGGACCAGAGCCTGTCTTCACTGACTGCATCGTCCAGCTTTGGCCAGGGCCAAAGATCAGGACATTTGGGAACTCAGGAGTTTCCAAAGCTGCTGGGACAAGACCTATGGCCAAGCTGCTTGCCTGGTGTTTCTGCCCCATTCATTGAATTTTTGCAGCATGTGCAAAAAAACCTCTCAGCAAACATTTTTCAAAGTGCATTGACTGTCAAACCACAAACCTCTCTGCTGCCTGGGTCCCTGCAGTGTTTGGATTGCTGCTTAATCCCTTGCAAACAGCTTTATTGAGATAGTAATAAAAAAGTAATAAAAGGGGGTTGTTTCCCTCTGGCTGCCTTTACTCCAGCCTTTGCTGCGAATCCAAGGCAGTCTATCATGCCAGAGTCCTTTCTGGTATCTGCCTGGCTGGGGGAGGAAAAATGGTAGGTGAGCTCTGCCATAATTTTATATTCTTGTATCTTTAATCTCCTGTCTCCTCTGCCAAGAGCTTCACGGATCCACTGCCATGGCTGTTAACTCCTTGTGTTAACCCGGTGTCTGCACTCCCTGCCAGAAGGCCACAGCATTTGGGGTTACCTCCAGTTCCTCTTAGCACTCAGGTTTTGGAGGGCTCTGTTGTTGCTTTAACCCTGCGACAAAATCCACAAGCAGCTGAGGCTGCCTGGCTTCCTTGCAGTGTCTTTTAAGATGGGAAATTCCCAAGCCTGCCACAAGTTCACTTGGTCACGGGCAGGTGATGGCTCAGGGAGGGGCAGCACCCTTTGGTCACGGGCTGCCTCAAGGCGAGTGAGGAACAGCTGCATGCTCAGGCAACGAGATTTTGCTATGGGGTTTTTTCCTAAATAGCTTTCAATTCTTCATATTTTCCTCCTTCTTTGTGCCCTGCTTTTCCCTTGGCACAGCTGGCTTCTCCACCCCCGGGGCCCACCAGATATTGGTGCATGGACAGTGAGATGGGGCCACACTCCCAGCGCATCCCTATCCCGCCCTGGGATAAAGAGGGAAGGCACTGGTTTGAACTGAGCTGTCTCCAGCCACATCGGGGTCGTGGGCAGGTGAGGCAGCAGGACACAGTGGCTGTCATGGTGTGGGCACAGCTTATGCCAGGGAGGCACAAGCTGAGCACAGGGAGGAGAACACCTGTGTGGGCTTTGTGCCACATGGCTGGGCTGGAGAAGGCTCTTCCTTCAAGCCACAGCGAGACGTGGGGAGAGTTTAAGCTGTTTGTACTCCTGAGAACCAATAAAATAAGCAGTCAAGGGTTTTCCTGGGCTTGTTCTTGCAAACTGATTTTTCACTTCATTAACCCACAAAACAGCTTTAGTGTTGCAAAGTGTCAATGCTAAAACCCATGAAGTCTGGCTCTAAAACACAAGGGTTTGCTCCTTGCACCTGAATAACCCCCAGCCTTGGTCTCCCATCAGCCTGCTGCTTTCAGGAGCCATGTTATCACAGGAAGAGCCATTGCTGCAGCCTCTCTCCACTGCCTAGAAGGCTGGATGCATTTCTTCCATCAAAAGATGAGCCTCCTGCTGAATGGCATATCCCGAGACTGGGCCTTTAGGTAAAGCAGCAGCTGAGCAATTAAACCAGGGACAGTTGCCAAAACTCCCCAGCTCCTCTGAGATCACCTGTAGCACTGGGTGCACCGAGCTGGCTTCCCCGCACGGAGACACTTTCCAGCAGCATGCTGCCAGGATTTATTTCCTGAGCCTGGCTTTGCAGAGTGGGAGTAAAACACCCGCTCCAGCCTTGAGAAGTGGCACAGGTCCCTCCTGCCTGTGCTCCACGCAGAGCTGTGCTGAATGTGCACCAGGGCGCTGTGGCGAGGAAACAGCCTCTGAGCAAGCCCCTGGGCAAGCAGCTGCTGCAGGTGGGTGCCAGGCACTGGGCAAGGGATGGCAACCTTTCGGCACCGGCTCATTCCAATCTGTTGAAAGCAGAGACCACAGTTATGGATGGGATTGCCTGGGGACCTCCACGAACAGGCAGCGTGCCAGACCCTGGGACACCGAGCCCTTCCTCCCATTCCCCAGTCCAGGATGATGCTCCCATGCTTCCTGTGCCTCGTACCCCTCTTTGCACCCTTTTCTTCTCAAAGTCCCTGCTGACAGGCCCTCAAACTCAGAGAAGTTTCATGTCACAAAATCTTTCTTTTCCCTGAATTATCCTCTGGAAATCAAAGTGGGGATTGTGATTTTGCCTGTGTTTTCATTCTTGGGGGCAGACAGACCTCACCGTTACTCCCTCCCTTTGGAGGATCAGAGAAAAAATGTCATCACCCTAAAATGAACCCAGTCCAGCAAGGTGCACACCCGTGAGTGTCAAGCTTGTCCTTTAAGGACACCCTGGATTACTCCTACACACTGATGCCCCTGGGTTCACCACTGCAGCACAAGTCTCTGCTTGGGTCTATGATCCTCATAGCCGAGCCATGGACTGAGGGTGCTGTGTGTGTGCTGGGAGGATCCCAAAATTGAGGCACAGGGCAGGACGTGCCTTTGCTCCCCACAGCATGGCACCCAGCTGCCAGATGTGTGATACCTCCCTTGCTGGGAGGAAAGGGAAATGCAATGGCCTTTCCGACCAAGGGAAGGATGGCTCTTGTCTAGACGATGTGACTAAGGAGGGAAGGGGCCAACTGTTTGTACAGCTTTGGGAAGTGTAAACAGTGCTGTCTGTCCCAAGCCCTTCAAAGCAGAGGAATCCGGAGATGGGATGAAAGCACAGGGAAATTCTGGCTGGGTGTCCTAGCAGAGCAGATCAGGAGAAGGGGACCTCTTCAAGACAAAAACTCCAGCACCTGAGTAATTTCAAACCAGCTCAAGTGAGGAAGGAGGAGCACAGCACGACTGGCTGTGGGCAGGGCTGTGCGTGGGCTCTCAGGACTTTCCCAGCTTTGGTCACTTCTCTCTGCAATCTCAGAACAAGTGTCCTGAAAAGGAAACTGGTGGCCCTGGAAATCCTGCTGTGCCCTGCAGTGAGCTGGTTTGGCCTCTGCTCTTCATTCAGCTCACAAAAGAAAGAGAAAATGCTGTTCAAGAGGTGATTTCCTTTTTTCTTTTTTTTTTTTTTTACAACTTTAAATACAGTACTGAGTATAAATTAATCTTACATTTTAAAAAAAGGCAAAAAAAATTAAAATAAAATAAAACCTCACCATATTTACAAACCAAAAGAAACAGATTTTGGAACAGAAAGTGTCTTAAGACTTGAGGGCCTTGGGATGGAGGGAGGGAGCAATGTGCTGCCTTGGCAGTGGTACAAGAAGTGCTCTGGGCTTGCAGGAGGTGAGGACTGGGTCCCTCCACATCTTTTAACAGCTCCCAGGCTGTGGCTTTGGCTACTTTCTCCATCTCCCTCCAGAGCTTTGCCCCACAATAGGGGTGTGTGAGTGCGAGGGGAGAAGCTTCGTGTGATTGCTCTGGGCAGGCGTTTTCTTCATGTATAACTGCAGTGCCCAGCACAGCACAATCCAAGACCCTGACTCCAAGGTAATGCTGGGAATTCCCATCATGTAACAATTCTGCTAATGGGTACTGACAATTATCTGTGCAAAACCAGCCCTTGCCCACACAGTCCTCCTCCCTCCTTGAAGACAGGCAATGGCCCAGGAGGGACTCTACAACTGACTCTCCAGTTGTTCTCTGAGTCCTCCTCCCTTAGAAGTGCTCGTTTCTGTCTCAGATGGCTGCTGCCAGCTGTGAAGACCATCCTCATTTCTTTCGCTACGCCTACACAGAGTTGTCCACATCATGGATCAACTGCCAAGCTAAGTGGGTTGGGAACACCTAATGGGTAAAGATCAAGAAGGAATTCGAGAGGGAAAATGTGAGGAAAATGATGGGAGATGTGGGGACGTTGGCAGGGAGAGATTAGGGGAGGCATAATTTGCAGGACATCCAGGAAAGGGTTAAAAACCTCGTGGGAATGACATGATTCTGCTTTCAAGACCACAGAGCAGGCAAGGACAGCTCACTGAGATTAACTCATGCTTCTAAGTTTGGCTGTCCTTGGTCTTCACCTCCTGCAAGGAAGTTGAGCTGGGGAGGGGGAGTGGAGGGTTCAGAGTGAGAGAAAAGGGTAACAAGAAAGAGAGAGATCAGATGGTGCCTCTGCCTGCCCCGTCCCCGGCCTCGCAGGCACGTTGCAGCAACAGTGTGCTTTTCTGTCAGCCCAGTGAAGCCAATGCATGCACGTGCCTCTGAGCTTCCTGCCACTGGGGAATGAAATCCATTTAAGAACATATATATATATATTTTTATATATGTATGTATAAATACACATACACACGCACGCACACACATGTATATATATATACACACACACACATATACACACGCACACATACAGAGTGAATTTAAAAAATAATTTGAGTCCGAGCCTGGAAAGTTGAATTCTCCACCAGCATGTGCAAAGAAGGCTCCCCTTGGCAGGGGCCGGGTGCGTGGAGACGATTCTGCCGCCGTGTGCTCCTTCCCCACGATCCAAACACCTTCCAGTCAGCACCAGGAGCAGGGGGGGAAAGGGAGTGGGGGAATGCATTTGGCTTCTCTGTTTTGTTTCTTTGCTTGTTTGTTCTGTTCCCCGAGATGTTGTATACCTTAGTGGTTTTGGTTTTCTTTTTTAAAATAAAATATACACACGCACGTTAAAAATATATATCTGTCCAGGTAGGGCGATAAAAGTCCTTAGTGCATTTTCCATCATTGGTCGCCGCTCGCAATCTGAGATTTGCCTGTTTCCAAAAGGCAGGTCCAGTGCAAGTGTAGATCTCAGCTGGGCCCCCCAGCCTTACCAGAAGCATGAGGGAAAGGGAGAATATTCCCCTTCTGGCCTCTGTCCATCTGTTTTTCTCCTTCCCTCAGAAGAAATTGGACCCGCTTTCCTTTTCACATTTTCCATCCTGTCCTCCGTAGCAGGGAAGGAATTGTCCTGTTCTCATCACAAGTTGTGGCTGTTGGCATTCACGGTTTTATTTGTACTTTGTTCTTTTCTCATATATATATATGTAGGTCATCCTTGTCCTTTTGTGTGTGTGTGTAAAACTTTAAAATTATGCTAATAAATGAAAGGGAGGCTTTGGTGGGAGAAGGTCCACTGATGGAAAGGGAAGCACCAATTGCCGTCTGAATCAGACGTCGAGGCAGATGGACAAAGAGGAAAAGTTATCATTCCAAGGACCCCATGGGGGCAATACAGCAAATATATTAAATAAACCTGGAAGTGAAACAAAACCAGACACAGCATTAGAACATGGAACCCTCTGCCCCCTGCAACTCCCCTCCTGTCCTCTTTTCTCCGCTGGAAATATTTGTGCCAAAGTGCCAGATTAGAAGCCTGGGAGGACTTTTGACCTCCTCTATTTTTTCCCCTGAACAGCTTGAGCCAGAGCTGAGATTTGCATGGGTTCGCATTATTTCTACCCTGGGAACTTTAGGCTGGCCAGGAGAATCCTGGGATAATCAGACCCCTCGTAGTGCTAAGCGTGGGAATCCCAGTCTTGAGACACTGTACGGTGCCCCTTGTCCTCAGCTCCTGAAATGTCACACATGGAAGCCTGCTGTCCCCTCTCCTGGGGCGAGAGGAAGTGAATGTGACTGGCCCGGGCTTATTCAAGTGGCTGCAGCAGAGCTGGAACTGCTGAGCCATGGACCAGGGCTCTTTCTGTTAAGCTGTGTCGCCTCTCTCTACATTCAGCTCCCACCGATCTGCACCCTGACTACTCTTTCCCTCTTTTCTGCACCTTTTCCTCTCATGGGGAACCAGGGCTTAAGTCTCTTTTCCTTTGCACCAGTGAAATTCTTCTGATGATGAGGGAATTACTCCTGTTTACACAAGTCATGGAGAGAAGAATCAGACCCTGGCCTGACAAAGTCCAGATCTCTTGCCAGAGATTCCAGTTCTCCTTTCCCCTAGTATGACCTTTCTCATGCACATAGGCTTCCCGCTAGGAGAGTGATGAACCAAAAGTGTTGCTGTTTTTCAGTCTTTCTGCCAACTCAACTAATGAAATAAAGGGAAAAGGTATCCCCAGAGCAACATTAATTCTCTGTTTTCAACGGAGAATCAATAAAGAAACTAGAACAGGAGTAGCTCCACAGAAGAGATGAATTATATGGAGCCCGAGGGGATTTAGGAGTAGGGAGAAGTCAGGCTTGTTCTCTGCCTGGAAGGGAGGCAGAGAAAGGAGAGGGCGGGGCCTGAGAGTAAGGATGGCTGCAGCATGATCATTCCAACTTTGCAAAGAGCCTTAATTCCATAAATGGAATGCACATGTTGGCACCCAACCTAGTTCTTCCTCCTCCTTCATCCCAGGTTTTGTCTTGCAGTAGCCCAACACTGAACGAGAGGCCAGTGGTGTGTGGGAAGGGTCTAAGATGCCATGTCGGAAGACATCCCTCCCGACTGGAAAAGCAGCTTGCTGTTACCTGCCTTGGGCTCTCTCTCCCCTGCCAGCACTTCTATGCTATGAGGATTTCTTTCAGCACTTTCTTATCGTTGACATGCTTGTACTTCTTATGTTTCCTCTTCTGTGCCGGCGGCCGGCGTACTCGCCGCCTCTGTGAGACAGCGGCTGTGGTGAATGCTGGTGACAAGCCTGCCAAAACAGAGGGGAGAGTGTCTGTAGAGCCAGGGGCAGACGGCTCTTGTTGAAATATCCTTCTCCACACACTGTCACCGAAGAGCTCTGCAGCAGCAGCACCACAAAGGCCTCCTTCTGTTCTTCTGTTCCTTGTCCTCTGTTCCCCACAGACTCTGCCCTCTCCCTTTTCCCACCATGCCCTTACTCTCACCTCTCACCTTCCCCTCCTTCTTTTCCCTCAGTTTCAGCCCCTTTCTGGCAGGCAGACATCCTGGGAAAGGTCCCTCAGCTGGTACAAACCAGCAAAGGCCCTTGGGGTTCACTGGAGCTAAGCAGATTGAAACCAGCGGAGGTCTCTTTTCTCATTCCCCAGCCCCTGTTCTCACACCTCCCTTCATTCTACTAATGCCAAGATCCTTACGTCTCTGTTCACGTGGCCCTGGACGGAGGTTCCTGGGGGGTGGTCGGAACACAGCTTCACACCGACACTGCACGTGGTCCTCCAAAGGCACAACGACGTTTTTGAATTTTGGCTTCCTCTGGACAAATTCGATCTTTTTCACCTGTTTGAAAGAGGAAGGCAAGCAAAAGATTAATACATCTTCGGCTCCCAGTCTGTAAAAATACTCCGTGTCAGCGCACTTTAGTCCTGGCTTTCTTTCTAAAGGGTCAGAAGGCAGCTTACAGAGCACCTTTCAGATTCAGGGGTGGTGTGTACAGGAGATAATTCTGAACATGGCAGCAGAGCGGACCTAGACCAGGCAAGTTTGGATGTCTCTGGTTGGTTCCCCTGATCCTAACTATTTCCAGTGCTTAAGCAGGATGACTGGTTGATCAGAGACAGAAACATGGAACATCAGGACACTCTAGCCTGTTTCTGACAGATGCGATGGCAGAGACCATGGGGCAGCCAGGCTAATTCTCACAGGAATCTACAGGAAGGGCAAAAGGAGAAAACCTCGGGTCCGAAACAAGCTAACGCAGCCTCACCAGCTCTGCTGAGGCCTGTCTGAATTTGTCTCAAGCTCTTTAATAACTTTCAGGGCTGAAGCCCTCGGCTCTGTGTTTCACGGGAAAGGCGGTGCTCTGGAAATTCCCTCGGACTCTCCACCAGTGCTGACTCAGAGGGAAGACTCATTGCTTCACATCCCACCACAAGGCACAAGCTTTCTAGGGGGTCCTCCCACTCCAGCAGCAGCCAGGCCTGACCCCACTCAGCTTATCTAACAACTCTGCGGTCCCTGAAGTGCTCCGCAAGCTATAAATACTCACTCTGCTCTGCATCTGGGATGGGATTCCTCTAAACCCACTGCCCCCAGCAGCATCCCTCAGCCAGCGCCGAAGCAGCCAGGCTGTTTATCTTTCCTTGAAAGCCCACTCCACACGCTTCAGACCACACGCTGCTCACTAGACAAACACTTCCAGCCAAACAATAGAGAGACCTCTGTCCCCAAAGAAACCATTTCCAGGTCACTTTTTCAGGCTGGCTTTTGACCTCTCACTTGTTTTTTTCCAGAAAAACAACTCATGCTCCCCCCTGCCATTTTTTCCTCGTTCAGCCTGGCTTTTCTGAGAAAGGAATTTCCTGATGAAAAGGGCTGTGTGTGAATACAATCTCTCCCAGCCAACCTCTGCTGCCTGCCTGGGGGAGTCTCTTATGGCTCAGGCAGAGGATTAGTACGGGATGAATATTATTTTTAAACAAGCTGTCTGGGAGGAAGCTGTGAGGAGATCACTGGTAGCTGTGAGGGGAGGATCAGAGCAAGAGGTTAGCTGTCAGGTGTCTGCTGGCTGATGGAGCAGGTCAGGAGGTAACTGTGGGCTGAGAAAGAGAAGCTGTTCCAGTGCGTGTCTCAGAAAGAAGCTGCAGCAGCGGTGGGGGGATGGAGACTGACACTGCAAACCCTCCTCTTTTTGCAACAAAACCAATTCTTGCGACAAAAGCACCCTGTTTCTTCTGCTCTAACACAGAAGACAAGGCCACCTTGACCCCCAGGAAGGGCTGTGGCGTGGAGCTGCAGCTGGGGACAGTGCCCTGTAGCTCTGCGTGGTGACAGTCCCCAGCTGCTGGACAGCACCAGCCCTTCCAGCAGCTGGCACGGATGTCACCCGCGCCAGCGGCTGCAGCGCTGTGTGGCCAGCGCAGAGGGGACAGACGGCTGCACGAGCCCAGCACCTGAGACCCGCCCCGGGTTTGGCTTTGGGGCGCAGGGCCGGCGGTGGGAGCAGGAGGAGGGAGCGGTGGGAGGTGTGTCCCTCACCTGGACGTGCCGGACACGGATCTGCGTGGGGCGGCACTGCACGTTGCGGTTGTTGCAGCACCCGGAGCAGCGCTGCACCTCCACACAGGGCGGCCACACCACGAAGTTGGCGTTGGTGCTGTCCACCATGTTGCGGGAGATCTCAAAGACCACCTCCCGCGTCTTGCACTCGGCGAGGACGGCCGTCTCTGCTGCTGCCAGAGCATCTGCGGAGGGCCAAGAGAGAAACAGGGGATGAAATGGGCTTTGAAGCTGTCACCAAGCCACCTCAGCCACCTCTGCTGCAAGAGAAGGACCCCGCACGGCTCTCACATGCACATGCGCACAAACACATGCTCTTTCTCTTTCTCCCACCCCTCCAGCTCTCTCCCTACACAAAGCCATGCCTTGTGGAGGAAGCTCCTGTACAATGATGCTCCTCACTGCAGCCCAGGCAGGAGACGACACTTTAGAGCAAACAAGCACCGCTGGAATTTAAAGCAGAGCAGCGCACAAAAGTCCAGACTCTCTCTCCTGCCCTCCCAGGGTGTAACACCCAGCTCCTACTCCAGGCCCAGACCCTCCTTCTCATGTCTCTACACATACAGGCACCCTATAACCTCTACCCCTACATCTGTATGTCAGACACGTATCTGGACCACCCGTGGCTGCTCAGGTGAGTGCCCCAACAATCACAAGGTGCAAGACCCCCAGCTCACCTAGGCTTCGTCGCTCTCGGGAAAGGGCCACAGGATTTTGATCGGGCTGAGTTGCATTCAGGTTCAGGCTTGAGCTGTCCCACTCTGCAAAGGGTAAGACATGACCTAATAGCACCAGGTAGAGGCAGGAGAAGAAAGAAGGCACTTGTGCTCAGATCACCAGGCAAAGTGCAGGGACGTGAGATAAGCCACGGAGCCAGGACGTCATGCTAGGTGTAAATCCACAAGCAAGGTCACAGCTGTGCTATAGCATGGACACTGTTTGCACAGACTTGGCAGCTCAAAGCAACAAGCCTATCATGAAAGAGGGGACCCAGTCAGGTCTAGGAGAGGAAAACTCCAGCTCAGAAAGATAAGGCCCATGTCAGGACTTTCTGGTGTCAGAGAGGAGCAGCAGAGGGATTCAGATTGGCCAGCTGAGACCAGGATAATACCAAGGAGGATCAAGGACCAAACATGGGACAAGCAGAACACTTAGCATTTAACACTGAGATGCCCAGCTGGGATGGCTTGGGACTGGGAGAGCTGGGAGGTGAGAGGGCAGGTGAAGGGGAGGGATAGGTGGTAGGTGGGGTGCTTGCTTTCCCTCTCCCAACTCACTTCAGCTGCTCTAGGTTAAAGCAGTTTTATGGCAGAAGAACAGAAAAATAAAGTTTAAATTACTTTTCCTCTATACTACTCTAAGGTAAGAGGCAGGATCTGGAGGTGGTTCAGTCAGCGATGGGAGAGGAAGACCGATAGCATTCAGGCCAGCCCTGAGCGGTTCCCTCCCACCCCACTGCTTTTTCCCATAGGAAGTGCTGAATAGAGAAATGCCCATAATCCCCATGGAGCACTCCAACACGCAGCCCCTCCTGAGCTCAGGACAATGGCTGCGCTCGAAGATAGCTCCCACCCAGCCACAGCTCTTTCCTTCTCTGACCTGCTTTAGCAGCTGAAGGAAACTGAATGGACGTCAGCATCGAGGGAGCAATTTTCTTAAAGGGAATTAGGGGCCAGTGGAAGATCTCTGTTTATCAGATGTGTGGTGGAGCAGACTTCCCTTACCTATCATGTCCCATTCCTCTTCCTCAGCCCTGCCCTAATGCAGCCCTCTCATAAAGAGGAGCAGGGACTTTGCTCTCTGCTCAGGTCTCAAGCAGTTGCTGATGGATTTGGGATGGGTTCACAGAGGCTGCATTCACTAGGAAGGAATCATGTGCTTGTCAATGAGCAGTCAACATCTATGTGTCCTGAAGGGGACAGACAGACACCCTTTAAAGGGACTGGAAATGTGTGATCAATTCTAGGCACCATTCGTCTCACCCTCAGGCAAGCACTCAAAACGAGAACTGATGGATCACACTTTAGAAGGGCCTGTAGTTCTCTCTGGGCTAGTGAAGGTGTCTGGATGACTGGTTTACAGGGGCAGCCACTGCTTTGTGGGCAACCACAGTTCAGGAGATGATGTCCCACTCTACACACCCCTGTTGCTGGGTCTGCAGTAGTGCCCAAGGTCAGGAGAGCACTATCTCAGCCCATCTGCCTCCTGGAGCTGTCTCATTCTGGCTCCCTGTGCAGTCAGTGGAGGGAAGCAGCTGTGACACGCACAGGGTGCACAGACAGCACGGGGAATAGCTCCAGCCACTTTGGGATTCTTTTGCTAACACGCTAATTTGCTAATTCCTCGCAGGGCAAGTAAATGGCAATGCCCCTCAGTCAGTACCTGGGAACAGATGAAAGCCATGGGTTCTACAAAGAAACAGCTTCACAGCACCACTTTCTCTTTCCCTGACCAGCCTTTCCTATCTGGGACCTGAAGTGAAGACAGTGACTCAAAGCTCTGCAGCCTTCTCTCATACCCCTGAGTTTCTGAAGCCAACAAGATAAGCCCATTTTATTTCTTAATCATGAAGCTGGTTAATAGCCACGACAGAGATGTATCTGTTCTTTAGACACCAGGCCGTGACAGACTGGATGCACATTCTCAGCTGCTCCTTGTCCACTCCTCCATCCTGTGGCATTTTATCAAACGATAAATTTGATAAAATTTACATTTTTCAATAAATTTGATAAAATAAACGAGGGTGGGGGCTGCCTTTGGTGCACAAGTTGAGTTGATGAGAGGAGAGAAATGGTGGCAAAAAAATAGCAACAACTGTTGACTCAAAACAAATCTGTTGAGAATCGTGTCCCTCTCTCCTTTAGGTTGTCCTTCTATATCCCGGATCAGCACTGAAGACATTTGGGGTGGGGGGGACCATCCGGGGACAATCCAGCACGGCTAATTTTGGAAGTTGCCCCATTGTGTGGCTCATGGGCAAGGAGGAGGGAACTGGTGAGGGCAGGGAGCGGCCCTGGCAGTGGTGGGGAGCCTCATCGCCTCTTTCTAAGACAAACAATAGCTGAACGCAGCTGGTGCCCTCCCCCTCGCTTTCCCCCCCTGCCCCTCCAGGGCCGTTTTGAAAGGCAGCGGGAATGCTTTTGAGACTGCGCCAGTGGTTGGACTGGCATAGGAAACAAAAGCAGGAAATTCTGTTCCCCCGTAGATAGTGTCTCGGCAAGGATTACAAAGCTCAAAACAGACAAAACACGAGAGAGAAGTCGAGCTGGGGGGGGCTGGGGTACGACGGGCGGGAGCAGGGTTAGAATAGAAAGGAATTTGGTCTGAAGAGATCGTTTATAAATAAATTCCTGGGCCGGCCCAGCCGCCGTGGCGCGTGCTCCAGTTCCCACACGTGCCGACCCCTCCACGCTTCACCGCTCCTGCTGCTCCCTGCACTCAGCCCTGGCCAAGTGACCCCGAGGCCCTGCAGCCCCTGGAGCTCTTATCTACGGGCAGGAGGTGAAGCAACGCTACCCCGACTTAGCCCCTGTCCCATATCTCACCCATGGACACGTGCTCTGCTGTTCTCATCCTAAGAGCCTCTGGGAGACCGTGGCCTTCTGTGGATACTAAACCTGGAAACCCACTCAGCCCTTTCCCCCTCTGTCACGGTACTTCCACCTCCCATTTTACTGCCTCCTAAATTGATCCTTGTCCAATTCAAGCCCTTCTGCCTGAGCATCTCCCAGAGTGAAGAATGGTGATCTCAGTTTCTTGGACTCACCTTGCCCATCTCCTACCATTCTTGGAAGCCAGTGTCCCTCAATGGACCAGACAGTTAGGACATCTTAAAAAGCATCTAGTTGCTTCTAACTCCCACAAGTTTCAGGGGGACTAAGTCTGTAAACAGGTCTTGGCTCCTGAATGGTCCCTATATTTATAATGAAGTCTGTTGATATTGTGCCTGCTGAAAAACAGAATATCCCCTCCCAGCCCCCCCCCTCCCCCCAAAGACTTAATTAAAAATAGAAGAGTGTTTGGTGAAGAGGAGATTTAC
Organism: Vireo altiloquus; assembly: GCA_013396875.1. Classification (NCBI taxonomy): domain Eukaryota; kingdom Metazoa; phylum Chordata; class Aves; order Passeriformes; family Vireonidae; genus Vireo; species Vireo altiloquus. Next base: position 1,026,982 of record VZRF01008470.1, on the reverse strand, counting down.
CTACGGAGTCTATCCGCAGGGCACGCTGGAGGTCACTGATGGAGCGCACTGAGCCGCCACCCAAAATCTCATAAATGTCTTCAGGTATGGGGTCCCCCTGCCAGATGACAAAAAGAAAAGGAAAGGAGAAACAAGCATTAGAGAGATGATCTGCAAATGCTGACTGTGTCACGGAGCAGGGGATCAAGCACAGGGGAGACACGACAGAGCCAACGAAATGCAAAGATGTGCGTTGTCTTGCGCTGGCTTTTAAACCTTGAGGGCTTTATGCCTCATGAAGGCACGAGCCTGAAACCTAAGCAAAAGCAAGAGAGCCCCTCTCCCTGCCTCTCGCAAAGCTGTCAGGAGACTAAAAAAGCCAAAAACCACCCGAGCTGTGCAGCAGGGCCCTGGACACTATGCAAGCAGCCAGCAAGGCTTCCTTCTCCGGTGGTGTATGACTTCTGCAGGTGGCTTCTCATTCCTGCTGCCTGCAGTAAAGGCGTTTTAACAGACTTCCCTTACACTATCAGATAAAACCTTCCCAATATTTCCCTCCATTCTGAAACTCCCTCATGGGCTTTGTCAGTTATCGCGTGTATGTGCGTGTGCGAGCGCGTGTGTTTTCAAACCACAGAGGCCCAATAATATACATCATTTGCATACTCTTTTTTAAAGCAAAAAAAAAAAGGCGGAGGCTGGAGATGAAGATTGACCTTCGCGGCTGAGGCTGCTCCAGCGTGAGCCCGCGGTGAAACCGCAAAAACTGCAGGGAGGTGATGCGCTTTGGAGGAAGTATAGGAGTTTGGATGTCATTGCATACCAACACCAAAAAACCTTAAGTAAGCAGATTTAGCAACATCAGACCATGGGCCAAATGCAGAGCTTGTGCAGGCAGGTGCAATGCCATCAGTCTCTTGGGAATTTTATTCTGGCACCAGGCTAGAGTGGGCCCCAGTGACAGCACTTAATAAGAGTACAAAGGAGCGGTGTGGGAAAGCAAGTGCTGATTAAAACATACTTCCGAAAGACTAGAAAAAAGAGACAGAGCAAAGTACTGGCCAGAGTGTTTGCTTAGCTCCCAGCTCTCTTCATTCAGGGCTACTCAAGCGGAAAAGCTGCTCTTTCAGCCGGGTGCTGGATGGCGTCTGAAGCACAGCCTTACACATGTCCCTGTAACTGAGAGGAGAACTTGGCTTGTGTGCCTGTGAAACGCAGGGATTTTCGTGTGGGTTTTTATGGACAGTTGGTGGCATGTGTGTGGTCCTCCTACTGTACAGCTATTCCCTCCCTGCCTGCGTTCAGTGCAGAACGTTTCCCTTCCGCTTGCAGACGAGAAAAGCCACCAGGCAGGTGGCTAAACGTTGGCTTTAAACCTTGAGGGCTTTGGCCCAAACCTGCAGCCACTTTTGGATGGCTGCTTGAGCCTGGCACTCTCTCACACGTGCCTGTCCTTGGCCACCCACCGTTTGTTTCCATAGCAGGACAACAGGAGTGCTCGCTCCTTAGCCCTGCCAGACCACCCTCTAATACTATAACTTAAACTAGGATGCAGTGGCATGAGGGTTGCTGCAGCCCAAGTCATGGGGCAGAAACCTCCTGAAGAGAGCTGCAGAGCAGACAACACCAGCGTCCTAAACCTCCACAGCCAGATCCACCAGCGCGCTTCAGTCAGACGAAGCTTTCCTGCCCCGCTCCATCCCTGTCACTGTCACATCTCACCACGGATCTGGCTGTCCGCCTGCAGCAAAAAGCAGATTTTACATACCCAGGCATTACTTCCTCAGTCTCTGAGGGAGAGGGAAGCAGCATCAGTGATGAATGCACAGCGAGAGAGAGACTTGTATAATTCAGGGATCACTGAATAGCTGCGAAATGAAGATGCCTTCTGACATCTCCTGCTGCGTGAGGAAGAGGGGCACCAACAGCCCAGCGCCAGAGAGGCTCTGCAGCACTTCCCTGCCTTGTGCCACACACATTTACTGGAAGAGGGATCATTTGCAATTCCCAGTACTTGCAGTCAGAGCTCAGTGCTGGGTGATGAAATTGCAGGCTTTCAATGTTCGCACCTGTCAGCCAAATGCGTTTGTGTACAAATGCTGCTCTGCACGGATGCCCCTGGACCTTCCTGACACTTAATACGTGTAGGAAATGGAACTTTATTTTAAACTCTGGCACTTGCTGGGGGGAGAGCGTGGGCAGGTGTTACGAGACTCGGTGACTTTGGAAGCGAGCTGGGAGGTGTCACCTTGCTAACTGAGCAGGGGGAACAGATATGAATCAGACATTGAAAATGCAGGCCCTCAGGAGCCGTATTTCTGGTGACTGCCTGTAGGAATAAGCTCCACTCCCTGCTCACAGCAGCAGTTTTAGATGCCAGTTTTTTCGTGTTGCAGATACTACCAGCATGGCTATGGTGTAACACCAGCCCACATGGCTCATAATCCCATCCTCCTCCCCCATTTTTGTAAGGCAACTCTGCCAATGACAACTGCAAGCCTGTGAAGCTCCTTACTTTACCCTTGTAAACCAAGGCCAAGGCTGGCCTAAGAGCAGCTACAAACCTGAGCTGCATGCCTTGTCCTTGCTCCGTCTGGGGTCTGTCACTGGGAACAGCCATGCCTCTGGCCCCTGCCCCAGCCCCATGCCTGGGACTCTCTGAGATCAGGGCACCACACACACCCAGGCTTGGGGCACTTGTGGGATGAGACACTGGGAAGGAGAGGTCCATCAATCACCTCCACCTAATTCCATGGGGTCAGAAGGTAGAGGAGCATTGCAAGAGAGGTGGGATCCCCAACAGACCAGCCCAAGCAGCTGGTGCTTTTCCTGCTTAGCAGCTCCTCTGGAGTTATTTGTCTAACACAGGTTAACAATCTCCTTTTTCAACTGTGCGGCAGATCAAAGAAGACTTTTGTCTCAATGGACTCTTGGCTGGCTGTCAAGTGCCCCAAGGCCTGGCCCTGTATTCCTGCGAGGCCCTGAATTCTTAGAAGAAAGTTTGTTCTTCCCTCCCTCCCTCCCTCCGCTCCCCAGTTCCTGACTCTTACTCTTCCCCGAGTCGCAAGGGCACCCCTCAATCTGCCAGTCCCTCGGCAGGGACGTTCACTTCCCTTTCTTGAGCTGGCTTCTGGTGCTCGAGAGGCCTCAGCACATCTGGCAGAAGGCAGCAGAGCAGCTGGGCAGGGGCCCTGCCTGCCTGGCAGCCTCCCTGCACTGTGGCTGTGACACGGGCCTTTCCTCACATCAGCTTTGCTTCCCTCTTCCCATATGTCCAGCAGCACTGTTTGGTCATTGCAAATAAACACAGGTGCAGCAATTTCCCTGTTCCTGCTCCCCACACATGCACTCTCCCAAAATCTGCCTTCTCCCTAGCCCCACCACCTCTTGCTCTGGAGATTCTCCCAGTGTACGCTTTTGAGCACCAGGGATGCTGAAAGGTCCCCTTGCCATCAGCTGCTGCCAAGCTGGTGCAGGGAATATGCAGTGTTGTGGTCTATACCCTCTGGCGAGGGTTTCACAGTCTTGCCTGAAGGTGTGTCTCTTGGTAGGTACAGAGGAGGGAGAAAAGATTGTGCAACCAGCAGGAAAGGCATACTCTCAGGGCTCAAAGAAATCAGACAGGGATTCTCCCGAAGTGGGGACTCCTTGTTCCTTTTTCTGAGCTGGTGTGACCACACACAGAAGTGTAGCAGCAGAATCAGTTTGTGAAGGGCAGGGAAGCACCCAGCTATCTGCTCCTCTGCCCAGGAGAGGAGGACTTTCTGAGCACCTCCACACCGACCATGGCGAAGGATCTTGGCAGCAGGGTCTTGAGTGATCAGCCAGGCAAAAAAACGCAAACAAACAGCATTTTTTAATTCCCTCTGAAGCTGATGTGTGGACCCTGAGGGAAGACTCCATCGTATTCCCTGGCAGAGGGCAAGACTAGCAGCACCTGCCACCAGCCCTCCCCTGGCACAGGGCTTCCACCCTTCCAGCACCACTCCTGGCTACAAGGGGACCCTGACAAATGCCTGCCAGAGTACCCTGTAGCAGGCACAACCCGCTCCACATGAACCCCTTCCACTTGAAGTCACGGCTTATGTTTTTTCCCCCCTTAAAAAAAATCAAACAACGTTTGATCTAGTCCGTGTTCCTAAAATACAGCCAGACCTGTCCACCCTTTTTCCATTTCAAGGGGGACTCCACTGTTCCTCCACACTCCTCCCACGCCTCCCCTGCGAGAGCCGGAGGCATTTCCACCCCCGGGGCTGGTTGTGTACCAGCAGCACTGGAAACAGCGCAGGAGCCCTGTCATTCCCTCCTGCTGCTGCACATCAGCTGACAGTGAGAGGGAGGCAGGGACGACTCGCCTGGCTCCTTCCACAAGCTCACCCCAGACGTGTCATCCATCCCGGCTTCCACTGCTTTGTCCTTGTCACTGCCTCGTGCTAGGAAGACTAGGGAAGAATGCCGGAGCCTAGCAGCAGGAAGACACAATGGGGAGCTGGGCCAAGGTTATAAGCAAGCGCCCGGCCGCACCCCATTCCTTGGGAATTCCAGAAAGCACTGCCAGTGGGGCTTCACCCCAGCACAACCACGACTGGCTCAGCCCATCTCTGTAAATGTTGCAAGGCAACTATTACAGCCCGTGGGGCAAATGCAAATAGGTTCAGCATCCTCGCTTCCCAACTGGCAAATACCTTCCCGCTGAGGCTTGTACTCCCTCCGGCTGGAAGAGCTCCAGGGCCCTCCAACTCCAGAGGGGTGTGATCAAAGAGGGAGAGGGACTCGGGAGGCTCCATCTCTTTGCTCAGGGCCTCTGTTGATCTGGGGAGCTACTGCTCCTCGTGCACTTTCTCCGGTGGGGTTGCGGAAGAGCTGCAAGCCCCATTCAGAGGAGGACTCTGGTTCAGCAGCCAGGTGGGAGCTGTGCTGTCTGTGCCTGGTGCAGAAGGTGCAACACACTGCCCTCAAAGTAGCTGAGAGGACTGGCTGCAGGCAGAAGCATCTACCCAAGCAGAAACCTTCCTGGTTCTCCGGTCATACAATGACAAATATCACAATTCCTCTCATGAAACCTCGGGCCGCAATTACCAAACTCTAACTCTGCAAGGCTGTCATGGAGCTGTGCAGTGTTTCGGTCTGATTATGGCAACTGAATAACAGCTCCTTGGGAACAGACACTTCCATCTTCACCCTTCCCCAGCACCAACCATAGCTGATGTTTCATGCTGCATGGCAGAAGGGAGATCTGAGCCATCCACAGAGGAAATACCACCCTCTGCCCAAAACAAACATGACCACTGGGTAGCCCACAGCTCTAACTGCTTCCTTTTGCGGCTTGGGCAAGGGCAAAAAGGGCCCACAGCGAGGTGACGTGATGCTTTGCACCCAATCTCTTCTTTGCCATCCCACAAGGGGTGCATCCACTCACCCTGCCCAAAAATGAGGAAGGAAAAGAGGAAAATGATGCAAAGAAGGGAAAGTTTTGGTGGATGGATATTTCCTGCCCCTGACAATCAAGCTGCAGATCCAACCCAGAGTTTTACCATGTTGGGTAGAGCTGAAGTGGGAATCGAGCGCTGTGCGAGAATGTTAGGGGCTTTCTGATCCCCTCAATCTGCATGCGATCAGACGATGAAATGTGACAGCAGAGGTCAAAGGATTTGGGTTTTGGGGCTCCTTTTCCTCAACCAGGGCTTGGGATGGGGCTTCAGTTTCCACATAGGGAAACTGAAGTGGGTTAGGGTGTTCGTTCAAATCCACCACCTCGCTCTTACCCTCTGCTCGGCTTCTTCTGAGCAGCGCATTCAGGGCTGCAGGGCAAGATGCTCGCGTGACCGTGGAAGCACAGCAGAGACTCACCTCCTGCCCCTTCCCCCAGGTGGGCACACACCTTGCTGAATAACCGTGCCACTCGGAGTCAGTGTCTCTCCTTGCACTGTCCCCTTCCTCCCCCTTTCCAAAGCCCCACGCCCTTTCTCCACTGGCCCCCTGGCGATATCAGGGTGGGTTTCATAGTGTGCGTTATTCCAGAGGTGCCAGGAGGGCCTAGGTCCCTGCTGCACCCTCACTGCCGTGATGCTAAAATCACCGGGTGGGGTGAGAGGCTCGAGGGAGCCGGCGCCCTCCCCGGGGTGACAGCCCTGGGCGAGGCACAGCAGGAAGCTGCGGGGTCCCCGGGGCTCGCCGGCAGCATCCCCGCTCCCACATTAACCAGGGGCCGCTTCAGCCCGGTCTCCCCTGCCCCTACAGCCGGGGGCAGACACGAGGGTGGGTGTATTCCCAGGGGAGTCCCCCGCGGCGGGCCCGTCCCGACGGGAGCGCCCGCTCCAGAGGGGTGCCCGCTGCAGCGGGCGCTGCCCTCCGGGNTCCCCGGCCACCCCCGGGCTGCGCCCGCCGCACCTGCGGGCCGGAGCCGCCGCCGGCTCTCCCCCAGCGCCGGGCTGGCAGCTCGGCAGCACCGCCCGCTGCCCGCGGCGGAAACTCACCTCCATACGGGCCAGGGGCAGCGAGAGGATGAACGCGAAGACCACGCCGAAATTCATCCCGACTCCAGGCCCCGCCGGCTGCGGGCACATGGACGGCGAGCCCCGGGAGGGAAGCGCTTCCCGCAGACAGCCCCGCGGCCGCTCAGCCTCAGGCATCGAGGGCGCCGCGCGTTCCCATGTCCCCTGCGAGCCGGGAGGAGGTAGGAGAGTCGCAGGAGCCCTTGGAAGAAGACGTGGAGGTGATGGTGGTGGTGGTGAGGGGAGACAGAAGTAATTCTCGGTGACTCGCCTGCCCCTGCACTATCTCATAAGCCCAGTGGGGAAAAAATGCAGTCCCTCGGAATTATATGCATCTGGAGTCTGCGTCCCCCTTGTCGCAAGGGATGCTTCAGTGGTGCCTTTAGCTAGGTGGTCCACATGCTATTCTTCCTCTTGGTTTTCTTCCCTTTAAAAAAAAAATATGTATATGGAAAAGCTTTTACATGCAGATAACAATGTCTCAATGTTCTTAGAAGAAGGTGCGCAGAACAATAACTGAAAGGAAAAAAAACTTTTCCAAAGTTTGATGTGAAATCCAAAAACCAAAATCTTTTTCCTTAAGTTGTCCTCTTCTTAAAATGCTCCTTTCCTTCCTTTTGGCCACTTGCTTTTTAGAGAAAAGTTGCCGGTGTACATTTAATTTCTTCCCCTTAGATTAGATTCTGGCTCGGGTGCCTTCTCATTCCAAGTGTTGGCAGTTTGCTTGGACGGGAGGTTTGCTTTGGGTTTGGAGACAGGTGAGAGCAAATGTTTTGCTCCGGGTTGTGAGCGTGTGTGTGTGCGTGCGCTGAGCCTTGACAAGCCTCAAAGTGGAGCCACTGATGCTGCCTCCTGTACTCTGTTGCAACCAGAAAGGAAAAACAAAAAAATGCAGAAAAGGTAAAATTGCAGGAGAGGCGAGAGAGCTGACGGGTCTTTATTTTCTGAGAGCTGCGAGAGAGACTAAGCTGGCACTCAGGGCTGCTCCTTTTATGAAGGAGAGGAGATGGGTGGAGCATAACTTGCCATCCTCCTCTTGGCTGGGTATCAAGGAACAAATCTAGTGAGGGAGTAGCAGTTCATTGCTGACAAAATAAAAAGTGTGTTAATTTAAATGATAAATTAATTAAAAATGACTAATGCTGCAGCAACCTGTATAATGTGGCTTTAATATCGCGTGAGGAATGGGGACAGAAATTCCTGCCTCCTCGGCAAGAGATAAGAAGAGAGGAGTTCCCGGCACGGTAGTTTGTTATTTTTTTTGGCCCCAGGTTCTCACTGTTTCAGTCTGGAGCCCATTTCTCTCAGCTCCACTCGCCGCCTTCCCTGCCCTGCTACACCACTAGCTCCAGGGAGAGAGATGACTTTAATATCTTACATCTCTTTGTGTGCAGGGGAAAAAAAAGAAGCCAGAGAAATTTACACGTTGCTGTAAGACAATCTGGTGTTGCTCGTGGCACCCGGAGGTATTTTGCTGCATGATTATCTCCACGATGTAATAAACATCTGAAGGGAAATTAAGCAAGCAGATATTTGCTGTGGGGGGAGAGGGACGGGGAGGGGAAGGCTGCTAACAGGTGAGTTCAAGAAAGAGTCATATCCTATTGAAAAAACACCCGTGCGCACGCCCTCTCACGTACGTACGAGTGGTCTCCCGGCGCCGACTTGCACACTCACAAAGCACACTCCAGGCACGACCAGGAGGGATTTCTGCACCATCTTTGTGCAGGCTCGTAGCCACCGATACATTCCTGCACCGTCATGCACCGCAGGCGCTCGGCAGGCGTTCGCTCTGAATCCCAAGCATCTTCCCTGCTTTTTCTATGCTACGCACACGCTTCTTTTCGAGCCACTCGCATGCACAGCTACATGCAAATTCTGTCTCATTCACACATCCCTGGGCATCCATGTGTTCTCCTTCACTCTCCCCCTCTCTCTTCCCTTCTCACATACATACACCCACTGGCATACCAGTGGCCTCATCTCACAGCATCACACATGCTCCTTTACACTCTCTGGGTGCCTGCGAGTCTCCTGCAGCCAAGCCTCTCTAAAACACACGGTCTCACACCAGCACTCACATGTGCACCATCCGAAGTGTCCGGGTGCAGGAGGAGCAGCCACTGGAACTGAGCAGCAGGCAGCCCTCCAAAGGCTCCTCTCTAGCAGGCATCTGATAGCACCTCCCAGCTTGGCCAGCTACACCCCTGAACCTGACTTTGGTCTCCTGGATGTGGGTGTTAGTCAGGAAGCACATGGACACAAGGAATACTGGGGGTCCTCCATAGCTTTGTTGAAATAGCCTGGCTCCTCTGGGGCAGCATGTCAAGGTGTTCTTGGGTCACAAGGGATCACCTTCGTTCACCCAAACCCAGAAGAAGAGTGGGCAGGTTTCTCCACAGCTGGGGAATTGTTCAGAGCTTTGTCAGCTCCAAAGCCCAGGCCATCTGAGGTGCATGAGTGCAGGGATAAGGAAGGTCCTGGGAGTCCCTCAAACCGAGTCTCAAGTGGCTCAGTTCCAATTTTGGAGCTCAAGGGGATGTAAGTAGAAATGCAAGGCATACCTTTGCTCATTTCCACCACCAGACACCTTAACAGGACTTTATCTTAGATGCTCCAGCCATGTTAGCCCTGTCCCACCCCAAATTCCTCAGGACGCTCTTAGAATTCCCCTCATTCTCCATCCTGGCCCACCAGCAGTATACCAGCCATTTCAAGTGATGATAATTTGACTCTAACTCCCTAGCAGGGTGGAGCCGTAATCCTCATGACCACCTGGTTGCTGAAACAAGCTCCTTTTGAAATCTGTAGGAGGCTTCAAATAAAGGTTTTAAAAGGGCCTTGGTCTATCTCACCTCTTTCCAGCCAAAGAAATGCTGTAGTCTTGGGCTCCTTAGCAGTCATCAGGGGGAAAGGCGAGGGTTTGAGAAGTCTTTCTATCTCTATAGAGGGAGCTGAGGGTAGCTAGGTCCCAAATGTCCATGACCCCGTTATGTGTTTAAGGTTCCCAAGGGGTCAGTGGAGGTGCCTTTTGAGGCTCTCTGCCCTCAGATCAGCTGGCGTGGCACCACCACCTTCATACCACCTGTGTAGGGAGTCCCTCATGCTGTCGTGGCTGCCTGGCCCGGACAGAACAGCCTGCGTGTGGGAGGGCTGATCAAATTCCTCAGCAGGGAGAGATATTGCTGCCGGAGAGGAGAAGGTCTCTGCAAAAACTAGCAGGGACTGCTGCAAATTTCTTGCTTGGTAGCTGCTGCTTTTGGGCCTGATTTTGGGGGAGATATATGTGGTGTGCATTTTTTTTTTTTTTTTAAATATCCGGCTATATTTCATGCTAGGTGGGATAGAAATAGAGTTATTTATTTTCATGTGGATGATGCTGGGCAGTTTTTAGAAGCTCGACATCAGAAACAACAAAAAAAAGCTAATCCCTGTTGAACCTCCAGACAGCAAGGAAGAGGATGTTTGGAATTTGACTAATCATCTACCTATGACCCTGCCTGGAAATAGAGCAAAGTGATACTCAAGCTACTCAGGCCTCAGTGGTTTTTCCTTACTCTGTCTGTTTTTAAGATAGGGACAGATTTTTCTCTAGTGAGGCCTTTAGGCTGGCTGAGTCAGTCTCACTGGCACCGAGTTCAATAGGGGTGCCTGCACCTAAAACTGCCGTGCCTTGAGTCTGTCGGGGGCTCCTTCAATTCTCTTACTTCTGTGAAATTAGTTTGACATCTGTCCCACAAACCTCTGAAACTGATGGTGATGACTGGATCTCCCCCTCACCTGGGGATCCCTCATCCCTGGCCTGTGGGATGGGCATGGAGGCCTGTGGGGCTGTTAGTGTTCCAGATGTCACAGGACAAGAGTTTGAAACCACCACGGCATATATTGGGAAGGTATTTTGAGGCTACATGATTCACCCAGACTGTAAAAATGTCCCATTAGAGCATCACGACAAGGTCTGGTTGTAACTGTACTAGATGGCAATGGCCCTGCAGGCAAACCACAACAAAACCAGATTTCCTAAGAGCTTGCACCAGGATTTCTTATTAAAACACTTTCACCACCACCACAGCTCTCAAACCTGCAAACAGCTGAACTCATCTCCCTGGTTATTCTCTTATCACTAGGGAAGAGAGCAACACGTGTCCGAGGACAACAGGCAGTTCCTTGCTTCAAGGCTGCTCTCCCCTCATCTCGTGTTGGTGGAAAAAATGATAGTACCAGCCACCATCCACAGCAGCATGAAGTGAGGGGTGATATATATTTTTTTATTTATTACTTTTTTTTTTTTCAGAGGGGTAGAGAATTATGAAACAACAGGAAGAAAAACAGGGCTTACAATGGAAAGCAAGACTCAGTCTGAACAGCTGAGATGTCTCAGCCTCTCCATGATGAGTCCTATTTTGAAAACAATCAATGGAAAGAAATTAGGAGGTGTTGACAGCCAACGTGTAGTCAGCCCGCCCACTCAAGGTATCTAACTTAGGTGTTGCTCCTGCTCCGGTCTCTAAGTTCAGGAGAAGGATGAGCAATCCCTACGCCTCCGCCGTGGGGCTACCGCAGCCGTCAATGGAGGGGAGACGCCGCGGCACTGAAATGAGGCACCTAGAGTAAGTTTTACACCTCATTTACACCCGGAGATCCGTTCTGTGGGCGAGTGGGTTTTACACCACAGCGCCCGGTTGTGTGGCGTTTATCCCGACTATCCCAAGTGATAAGGACAGGGTTATTGTACGTAGCTCACACTGTGGTTTACACCATTTGCCCCAAAGGTGCTGCCCCGACTTCCTAATGACTGAGTTCAGTATAATGGAGGAAAGGAGAAGAGAGACCAAAGGAAGGAGATAGAGACAGGCAAGGAGCTTGGTGTTTGTATTTGGTGCTGGAGAAAGGCAGAGCCTCAGGGTATCCAGGGCTTGCATAATTTGCCTTCCCGCCCCTGGCACTGGCAGGGAAAATGCTTTCCAAGGATGAGTAAAACCCTGACAGAGCCAGCGGCTCCAGGGGAAAGGGAAGGTGTCACCTGGGGAGCAGGCGTTTGATGGACCTGCCGAGCTTTCTCTGGGAACCACTCCCCTCTGCTTGTCTCTCTCCGTCAGAGGGATTCCCCCAGCCCCTCACCACCTCCTTCATCTCACCCATTCCTGGCAGAAACCCGGCAGAGAGGAGAGGATGGGGAAGGGGGACGAGCGTGCAGACACACGCAGAGGGCAGAGCAGAGCCCGTGACAGCGGCAGAGAGGGAGAGGGCTCTGCCGGCTGTGCCTTCCTGCCCCAAGCTTTGAGGTGAAGGAGAAGGCAAAGGCATTTCGCATCTCTGCAGATGTGCAGCTCGAGCAGGATTCAAAGAGAAAAGGCAAGACTGGGGGGCACTGATTTCCCAGCACTTTCCCGTGTGCATACACGTTCCTGCATCAAGTGGGGAGGAGGGGATGCAGCCTCCCCTGATCATACTACCATATATTTCTTCCCCACCCCAACCCCCAAGTTTAGGATAGAAGGGAACAATTTCCTTACACTGGCAACCATCCATTATGTCTATGGATCTGCTCCCCACCCCATTCCCCCTCTCTTTCCTGTTTTGATGAAAGGAAAAAATGTTCTGCTTTCCTTCTTTATTTTTCCAGACTGGTGAATAGCACTCGAAAGGAATTTCTCTCCCTCCCCCCTTCCCCTCTCCCAGTATAATAAATATATACGTATGTGTGTGTGAATACACCACACATCGCAGGTCATCTGTTGTTTTTCAAAAGGCATATACTATTTTTGTTTCCAAATTGATTAGGTGGGCAGCGGTCCCCCTTTCCACTGACACCACCCCAAACACTGCTTCCCCTGTCCTCGCCCTCTGCCACTCACCATGTCCCCATCCTTTGCCCCAGGGTCCGCAGCGAGTGGCGGTGGTGGTGGCAGCAGCGAGAAGGAAGCTTTGCTGAGCTGGAGTAAAAATAGCCCCAGCAGTTACTCAGCTCAGAACGTAACATGACTCATGATGAAACGAGGATGAGGGTCGAAAACCAAAAGCAAGCGGCTCTCCCCCCCCAGCCCCCACCACCTGCTGTTGCTGCTCACGTCATGGAGCAAAACCCACTCAAAGCGCCCCTGGCCGGGGGTCAGGGCATCAGCCAAGATGGAAAGCCCCGCTTGCGCTACCTGCAAGAGCTGGTCCTCTTGCCTACACCCAGCTGGTGGCATTGACACCAGCAGCAGGCAGATTTGGTGATGCTGCAGCTGACTTTCAGCTCATTTACCTCCCTTAAGCTGCAGGCCCTGAGCAAAACTGACATCCCACTGACACAGTGGGATGAAACTCTGCAGTGGCACGCTTGCACCGGCAGCTGGCTAGCAACAGCACAAATGCATCCAGGCATTTGCCCACAGTTTTCTGTGCCTGCCGTGGCCTGAGCCTGGGGAGATGAGGGAGGTCATGCCCCCCCAGAGCCCACCCTGCACCCCACTCCCGTCACTGGGCAGTGTGGGAGAGCAGCACGCCTGGCCTGGCAGGAGGCAGGCCGCCGCTATCTTCTGGCCTGTGTAATAAAGGAGGGAGTTTAAAAATAGACTTTGAGCTGCAAGGCCGGAAAGGCAGCGAGACGTATAGAGCGGGTGTGTATTTATCCTACACGCCCTGCGTCTGACGCCCCGCTGCCACAGGGACCTGCCCCACAGCAGGGGCACTGCTCACGGGCTCTGACCAAGGGGCCCTGTGCCCATCCTTGCCCGCGAATTCAGCGCTGAGGGGAGCCCTGAGTTCTGCCCCACAGGTGCCAGGGCTGTTCGGAGGCACCCACCCACCACCCCATCCCAAAGCCATTCAGAACTGTGGGACCTGCACCTCTCCCCCGTGCCAGACCAACATTGATCTGTGGCTCCTCCACCCCCCTATATCCAGACAAAGTGGCATCTCTCAGGACAAAGCCTTTCAATAGATCCCCTGCCCTCTGCCCTCTCCTGAACAATGAGAAATCAAGGAATATTGTCCAAGCTGAATAAAAAGATCTAAATTTAGAGTGTCTGATGTGTTCTTGGTTTCCTGCCAACACTCTCCGTCCTCCCTCTTCATTGCTTGCTTAGCCTTATGCACAGAAAGGTTTCTGATGGGGTGAGATCACCACCAAGACCCTGTCTCCCCAGTGATGAGACAGAGGGGAATTCCAAGTTTGACTCTAGTCTCTGTTTTTGTAAGCCAGGGAGGAGGGGAGCACACTGTTCTTTTCCTCAGCAGCTTAGATGTGCAGAAAAGGGAGGGAAACCTAAGATCAGGAGAGAGGAAGCTTTCTCTCCCATTTTGGCCTCCTCATGTCATGGCCCTGACCTGCCCCAAACACTGTCCATATGTTTCCATCTGCTCATGGCATCCTCTCCTACAGCTCTGCCACGGCAAGTCCTCAGGGCAGCACTGCCCCTGTGCTGTTCCAGCCCAGAAACTCAAGCCTGTAGGATCCTTACTGGCAACCAGCTTCCCCCAGGCAGGTCTGGCCAGAAGCAAGGAGCTCAGAAAGAACAAATAGAGGCAGAAAAAAGCCTGACACAACCCCCAAAAGAGCCCAGAGGGGAGGGAGAGGAGGGGTGTTATCCAGCAATGTACTCCCAATGTTTAAACAAGGGACTCCCTTGGGTTTGTGCCTGAAAAGTCTGGGTGTCAGGGGAATCTATTCATTTGTTTTCCTTTTTAAACAAAAAGGCCTTCCCATAACCACAGTGAGGAGGGAGCCAACACCTCTTGACAAACAGACATGTCTTAAGTGCACACATGGGAATCCTTTCAGCGTTGCTCCTGGAGAGGAAAAAAGCCTAGACTGCGTACTGACCACATTGCTCAGTGTCAATGGAAAGGCAGCATTTTCTGCACAAAGATGGACACCAGCAGCTAACTCAAGCTTGCCAGCATGTCTGTGGGGTGTCTGGAGGTGCAGAGTGGAACTATTCCAATAGTGGAATCCAGGCAGGTGGGCTGGGAGACTGACTCAAAAGCAAGGAAAACTTTTCTCACTGTCCTTTGGCTTCGAACAGTGTCTCCCAAGAGCCTCCTCTGACCCTCCCCAGCTTGGTCACTGAGCTGACAAGCAGGTGGAACAGGACTCTGAGGCCAGCCAGGCTCTCCCTGCGTTGCTCTCTTTCCCTGGCTGCATGATCTGTCTGGAGGGATTATGGTCTTTTTTATTACTATTATTACTAATTTCCCTTTTGCCAAGCATTTGGGGACAGGCTCTTCAGAATGACAGCACACCAGGCATGCCAGAGCCATTGCTGGGACAGGAGAGGATAAGGAGCAGCACTAGGAGCTCACAGGAAGGGGGGCAGCAACCAGAGCCCAGCCAACAGAGTGTGAGCCCACAGAAAAGCCAAGCAGGGTTGGACCCACTGGGGCAGAGAGAAATGCTCCCCTTCCTTCCCTCTCAGAAAGAGTGAGCAGCACATGGGACTCAGGAAGTGAGAGGGAGAGCCGGGACCCCTTTGCTGCTGGAGAGTGAGTTTAATGCCCATTCCCAGCTCAGAGGGATTGGCAGCACCAGAGGCTGGGGAATGGAAAAGTTCAGGTCTCCAGTTCCATATGCAGCTGCTGCCAGAAAGCATCAGACTAATGGATGCAGCAGGGTGGGAAGGGAAAAACCAGCACCAAGGCCCCTGGAGAAGAGGCTTCCTACCATGGTCTGGCTTGTGATCAGCAAGAAGAGGGCTGCTCCACAAGAGGGGACACATCAGGCGTGATTCCAGCCGAGGTGTGACCCCTCTGGTCCAGGTACAGTCCCTTGGTACATAAGCAGAGACGGAGATGGGACTGGAGATGAGGTGACCCACAAAACAGGTGTAGAGTCTGTCTGGGAAAACTGGTCAGGACAGCTGGAGACAGGAACAGGCATGGGTATACCTCCAGCACAGCTGGGGCTAAATGGAGCATAACATCAAGGTGTGTTCTCACACCTCGGGGAGGTCTGGACTCTGTGGATGGCTCCTTGTAAAATGCCCTGGCTGCTGTGCGTTGGATAACATGCAGCAGGGTCGTGGAACGGGATGAGGATGGTGGTGCAGGACCAGTTTAAGGTCACAGTGTGGGGACAGGGGACTTGGAGCCAGGTTGGGATCATAACTTGGAAGCAGTGCAGGCACATGAATCTGCTTCAGAGACACAGAGATGAGAAAGGCTCCCAGAGGCAGGCAGATGTGGGGAGGGGTGCCAAGGCCCCGCTGTGGAGAAGCCAGGGAGTGGGAGCAGGCAGGGGAAAGTCAGTGCTGAAAAGCCGTAGGGACAGAAAAAGGAATGCAGTAGTACCCTAAGGTCACTAGGGAAGAAGTGGGGTGCAAGGTCCATGGCCTTCACCCAAGAAGGGGGTGTGAGCCCAGGTCACACACAGCCCCAGGACCAGGCTCCAGCACAGCTCAGACCAAGCACACCCCCAACATGGTCCCACAGGTGATCAGCACCACCAAGGTGACACCAGGGACAGGTTCCAGTCACCATCTTAGATAAGTGAAGATCCAGTCAGGAGCAGCAGGAGACAGGGCTGAAGACAAGGCTGCAGCACATGTCCAAGGTGCGTCCTTGAGAACAAGGTAAAGGCTGGAGTCCTCTTGGAACAACAGGTCAGGAAACCAGGACAGCTGGGGACGAGGCTGGGCACAGATATACCTACAACATAGCTCAGGCCAGGAGCAGGTACCAGAACCTGAGCTTAAATGGAGCTTATATAGGGTGAAGGTCCCAGGTGAGCCTGCCTGGGGCCACTGAGCCCCACCAATGTGCTCATGGCACTGCCAAGCATTAGCCATCCCCACGGCAGGATGTTTCCAGCCTCTTCAGGGTGTGGGGCCTGTAAATCTGTCCCTGGTGAGGCTCACCATCTGGGCAGGATGTTGATTACCTAAACTAGCCAGAGGGAAAAGAGGCTCAAAAGCCAAGACACACCTGAGCAACACGTAGTCAAGCTGAACTATCCTTGCCTGGCCTCATCCTTCTTTCACTCACTCTCCCTTGCTCTCTGGAATGATAATGCAAGATACTGCCTCCATCTCTGAAACCTATGCCAAGAAACTTTTATTTTTAAGTTCACAAACAATGACCTAGCAGCTGGTCCAAGGCTTTTTTTTCCTTGCTAACAGAGTGGAAATTATATATATATATTTAATTAGCTCATCAGAGCTAAATTTCCCTTCCCACCATTCTTCATTAAAGGCAGATGTAAAATGACCCCCGACTCCAATCTCTATTGAAGGGGGTGTGACCCCTTGCCATCTAACAGAAGTTTCCAAAAAGCCAGTTTCTCCCATCCTGCCTCTTTGCTTTGTCCAATTGTTGGTAGAGGGAGCCAAGAGTTTAAAATGCCATTTTGGCTGCCTCTCCATTATCTTGGGCAGACGGAGGGTTGAGATACCTCAGAGAATGGAAAAATCCCAATAAAGGAGTGTGGTACAGATATACCCTCACGTCTCACTGGCCCTTGGACCAAGCTGGGATCCAAAGATGATTTCTTGCTGTTAAAAAAACCCCAAACCTATTTTTCTTTAAATACCAGCCATCTCCAGTTCTGGCTGGACGTGAAGTAAATCCCAGCCTGCAGGGCTTTAGCTTCTGCACCCAAGTATTAGCCCTTCCCTATGCACTGGCCGTGTGCCATTCCAGGGCAACTCTCCTGACCTCAGGAGAAGGGGCTGCCTGCCACCCTCATGCACGCCACGCTGCCAGCAGTGCCACCAGTGCCAGCAGAGGACCGTGGTCACTGCACGAGGACCACCTACCACAGGTGCATGCATGCAACCACCTGAGGCATGGCAAGGACATACAGTATTCTCTGCACATCTCTGAAAATTGTGCTGAAAACTCTAAACCACTGAAGATATTCCCTGAAGACATTGCTTTTCTTCTCCTGTCCCCTTTTTTGAGGAAAGGTACCGGACTGACTGCCTAGGTCCCTAAAGCCTGGAAGTGATGAAAGGACCACGCATCCCCTTTTTCTAGCCTTGCCAACCTGCCCAGGTATTTGTGTGAGCAGCAGGAGACAGAATTCATGGAACACACATCCTGTACAACGACTGCCCCTCACCTTGAGAAGGGCCTTGTGCTCCAAGGCTCAACAAGGCCTCCTCATTTCCGTTGGAGTGGCCAACCAGAGATACCTGAAACATGGATTCTGGTACCTTCGCTAAATCTCAATCTCTCTGCCATCCTTCCTCTCATTCTCTCCCCTCTCCTCCCTCCCCCAATTATTTATGACCTGTATCTGGACTTGCCTTAACTAAGCAGAAAACAATACCATGATGGATGCTTCTGGCATGCCTGGGTGCTGCAGTGACCTGGACTCGACTCCAAGCCATTGGTGGTGGTTGGCTCTTGCTTCAAGAGGTGTCCTACAGGATTTTGCGATGAACAGTCACTAGATGCAAATGCTGTGAGTTAGACCCCTCCAGATTCCCCAGCCTCCCAAGTCAATGTGCTTGGCATAGGACCAGGACAGGGCGTGACAGATGGGCTGTTTTGGACCTGGCAGCAAGGCTGGGCCTCTCTGCATCACTGCAGTCCCATACTGGGTATGCCTCAAAGTTTGGGAGTTGTTTGATCACTACCTTAATCTCCTTCAATGTTTGAGCCACAATAGAAGGTCAAGACAGACGTAAAGGCCAGCTCCTGCTGCTGCTCCGGAGTGACTGCAAATAGGTCAGACTTATCTCAAGAAAACACAGCTGTAGGAATGGCACAGACCCTCTCGTCCACCTGTCTGGCCTCTCCTCCTTCTCCCTCACTCACTCCCTGCAGGACTCTGCAGAGTTGCCAGGGCCACAGGAATCTCAGCAGTGCTGGTCACACAAAGCCCTCTCCAGTGACAATATTTCCTTCCTTCCTTCCCCTATTTCTTCTTCCACCTCTGCAGCTCTCACACCTTCCCAAAGTTGCTCCCAGGGCTTTGCAGAAGTTCCTGAGTAAAACCCCTTCCTGCCCTCCTCCTGCAGCATGGCTGGCCGCAGCCATGCAGGGCAGCCAAGCGAGTGATTTTGGGGAGGAGGGGTGTCCCCACCGTGCAGCTCCGCTTGGGAACAGACGTATTTACATCTCTGTCTGTGACTGAGGGTGTGGTTTCAAAATTGGCGCGAATCACTTGGAAAAAAGCTTCTGGAGAAAGCAGCTCCCCTGTCTTCTCCCCCCTCCTTCCAACTGTGCATTCTCTTTTTTTAAATTTTTCTTTTCTGGTTCATCCATTTTGCAGGGATTGTTTTCAGCCCCATCAGCTCCAATTTGCCACCCTGCCACCTGCTCGCTCATGCTGAGATAGGAAGCTGGAGAAGGCATGGCCAGGCTGGAGACACCAGCAGCAGAAGCCAAGAGCAGCGGAAACCAATCCTAAAAGCACTCTCTCCCAATCCCTCTCTCTTCATACTGGGGATTATCCCTACGGCTATGTGGGATATATGTACCTGTGGCTCTACCTCTGAGGAAAAGGTGGTCCACACACCTCTAGAAGGCCACGTAAGTGTATGCAGGGAGATTTTTGCCATATAATTTCTTACATGGGAACGGATGCCATGCAAGTGGCCTGAAGGTTCTCTACGGACTCACATGTGTCCTTGCATGGGACACATGGCATGTGGGACCATCTGTCTTTCTTATGTGTGGCAGCCATGCACAACTTTGCCTTTTCTTTACCCCCATGGAGTTTGATGGGCCTGGAGCTGGGAATCAAACCCACACAAGCTGCTTTGTTCTTCTGGGACTCAGCTGAGGGAAGTGAGTCTGGAAGAAGCAGCAGGGTTGCTATAACCC
Organism: Vireo altiloquus; assembly: GCA_013396875.1. Lineage (NCBI taxonomy): Eukaryota > Metazoa > Chordata > Aves > Passeriformes > Vireonidae > Vireo > Vireo altiloquus. The sequence continues at coordinate 1,007,756 of VZRF01008470.1, read as the reverse complement.
ACTATCTTCTCCCCCTCCTCCTTGGCCTCTTTCCTGACACAGATCCTATATAGGACAAGTTTCTGTTGCAATCGACTGTTAGGTTAATGAAACCCTGAATTAACCCCCCTTTTCTCCCACCTCTTCAGGGAAACTGCCCAGCAGGCAAAACAAATCCTGGGGTATCTGTTCTCAGCTCTGAGGGAGGTACATTCCCAAGGACATGTGTGGGAACTCAGGCTGGAGTGGCCTGCAGGTCGAGGAGTGGTTGATAAGGACCTTTAAACCCCACTGCACATATGTGCAGGGACATTTGCCACTCTCATGAGGATGGTAGGAAGAGAGGGAGGGAGAGGCAGGCTCGTGTAATTGGGATTCCTTCATCCAACAGACAGTAAACCCCCAGGGCAGCAGCAGAAAAGGGGCAGGGAGATCTTTCAGGCATTGCTAGCAAGGTGTTTGCTGGCCCCAGACAGGCTGCTTCACTGGTGGTCTGAAGGGCAAGCTGGCTGACTGGCTTGGAATAACACACCAGATTTGGAGAGAGGGTAGTCCCTTCCTTCTTGAGCTTTTCTACCAGGAGCAGGGGCACTCCAGCTGCTGGCTTAGCCAGGGGTGGTGAGCATATTTAAAACTTACCTGTGCTGGACTGATCAGTCCGTTTCTCCAATACAGTGTCTTTCCTCATTCAAGGTTTGCACTAAGGTTCCTACCTGACTCTACGCATTTCCAGAGCCATTTTTTTGCCTTTAGCAGTGATGGAAATTACCAATCTAAATATTTCAGTATATTAATATTATATATTTGTTTTTCTGCCTCTTCTTCTGGATTGAGAGGTTGTAGTTTAGCTTATGGTGGGGCTAGCAGCCTCCCGCTGCCTTTGATGTTCGTGCTAGGACACTGAGGGAGCAGGCCTCACTCTCATTTGCACCTTTACTGCATCCTAGATCTGGAGTGATGCTGACCTCCTTCTGCTGAGGGAGTGGGCTTGTCACTTGAGCGAGGTGTTCTCTGGTCCTGTTTTAGCTCCAGGCAGGGCTGCAGGAATGGGTTCTGAATCATAAAGACCTGTGATTTTTGCCGAGTGGTGGTGCTGGGTAGAAATGTCAAACTTGGACTGATGTTTCTGTAAAAATGCAGTGAAGCTGTAAGGGGCTTGGGGGAGGGACCACGGGTTATACAGAACAGATCCTTTGAAACTGCCTGGCACTAGCACTTTACCATTTTAGCAACAATGGTAATATTCATCATCATCATAGCATTCAGATAGCAATTTCCATCTTGCAATTGCTGTGTGCGCACTGAGTCACTTATTTTCCCTGGTGAGACAGGGAGGAATTGTTAGCCCATGGCTAAGATGTGGGGAAACAGACATCCCAAGCCCTGCAGAGAGGGTCAGTAGTGGGGTTTAGACGATAAAATGGTCCCTGCCTTCTAATTCCACATCCAAAAGACTCTGTGTGAAAAGTGCCTACTAAAATACATCTACACTGTCACGGTGCCCCAGCCACAAAGGACTCGGCGAATCAAAGTATCCATCTCTCCCAAACTATGTGAATTTTTTTTTTTTTCCTAGCAAAGCTATTTTGGTGCGTGGGCACGTGGGAAGGCTCGTACCACCACCGTGAGGCTCCTAAAGTGCTGTTACGGGCTCTCATTTCTGGTGCTGAGGTTCTGGCACCTTGCAGTGGGACGAAAGGGGCTGAGAAGCGTATCTAAGCCCGGAGCCACCCGTGTGACGCACAGGCCCCGAGCGCTGGTGGCCGAAGCTTTTTCCCAGGCCGGCCTCCCCCGCTCCCAGCTGTGCCCGGCAGGACCCTCTCCGCCGCGACCCGAGCGCTGCGTCTGTGGCTCTGTGTCATCGCTGGCCATGCCTGCACCGAGTCAATAGCAGCCATTGTCCCGGGAAAGGTCACCCGAGCCAGGCACGCAGGCTGCAGCGAGCGTGGAGGCTGTGCTGGAACAACTGAGCATGGGGAAGGGAAGCGGGGGCAGAGGGCAGAGGGGGATGAGGGGATAGAAGGGGCAAGGACATTGGAGAAGGTCTGGGTTGCCTCCTGCTTGGGGGAGGTTTTGTGTCTGTACGCAGCGAGGAACTGGCCGGTTTCCACAGGGTTAAGCTTGCGTTTGTGTGGGCAGCACCTGGACCCTTGTTGGGAAATATCTAACACCATGAAGCTCAGGGCTTTCCTTGGCAATCTGCTTTTCCCATAGCTGGCTGTGCTTTTCTCTTCTTCCCATCTTGAACGCAGCGCTCGCAGGGCTTTAATGACTTTAGCACCACACCTACAGCGGACATCACCTAATCTCCTCTTACACGTCCCCAGACAAGTGCCGTGATTTACTGTGTCTGACCTCCTGCTGTGCCACACAGTGAAGGAATGTCCTCTGCCCAGGATCCCATCACCTTTATCACCTTTATCATCCCGATGAAGTGCTACATTCACAGTGCCAAGGATTTTTACGCCCGTTGAGCAAGACCTTCGCTCCCTGGCCTGTTAACATCGGCTCATTTGTGCTTCTTTCTGAAGCTTCACAAAGAAAGCCAGGCTGGAGCCATTCTGGCAGTCATTTCCTTTCCCCTCATCCCAGCTCTCTGGAAAACACACTGGAATTTCAGTAACAAATATTCCTCCAATTTCACGTTCAGATGTCTGGGTCGTGAGTCCCACCCTGGTTTCTGAAAAACAGGGTTCACCAGTCCAGAATGGGTGTCTGCCTCACCGATTCCTGCGAGGATATCCATGAAACCACTCACAAAGTCAAAGCAATTGCCAGCATTTTTTCCTAATCTATTCATAGTTCTGTAGGGTTTTACTCAATGCTCTGGAAGCATATGCCATTGGGTGATCATCTTGCATTTGAACAGCTGCTAATCTCTGCAAATTTGCATTCACCGGGTTTTTTTTTTTTAGCCTCCTCGTTAATCTCAAGGCATTTGGTTTTGGGGTTTCTGTAACAACTATTTTTTAATTTTCGAAAGCAGTTCTCATTATCGGAGGGATCACCCTGGGACAACCATTCTCCAGGGAGAATAGAATGGAGATAAATTAGAGATGCGTTTAATTTAATTCATTTAACATGCCCAGGATGAGCTGGAGGGTGGGCAGGGCGGCAGGCAGGGAGAAAGAAAAGTGAGAGCAGTTTGCCCCTGGGTACCTCTTGAGAGAGCCTGGCTCGTTAAGTTATGAGACATCCTCATTTAGGAAAGATCACAGACCTGGGTTTTGCCCCAGACCCTGTGGAACCTCGCTGTGCCCCTGGATACGCCTGCAAATCTCCAGGAGGCTCCTCGGCTTTGGGATCCTTCTTCACAAACTATGTCCACCCAACACTCTCCATATCCTTCCTCTGCAAGCCAGGGGAATAAAGAATAAGGAGGGAAGGCAGAGCTGCTCTTCCAAACTCTGCCTGCAGAAGGAGGTCCACCAAAGCGTGCTGCCAGCAGGAGACCCCGGGAGCACGGAGTTCTCTGCTTGCACGGAGCGGGTAAATCCTCCAGAGCCCGACTGCCCCTGGCTGAACCTGCTTGAACCTGCCCTTGTGCTCTGCCAGGCTTCTGTACATTGGCACCGTCTCCTGTTCAACGAAAAAATCAGGGGACTTTCCCAGGCATTCTCCTGTAGCGGTACCAAAAAGAGAGAGGGCTGCTTTCAGCTGCGAGCATCCCCCTGCCTTCCCCGGGCCTGACTCTGCCCGGAGCCCCGGTGGCTGAAGTTACTGGGGCTTGGTGATACCTCCTGCAGACTCCAGTTATGATTTCTGATCATTCGATTCCAAATCAGCATATCAGCCACAGGTATTTCTAAACTCTCAAGTCCTTCAGAGATGTGTATCTTTGAGAGACCTCAGTTACTGAGAAAAGGGTCCTTTGCAACGTCCAACATGGGAAAAGAGAGTGGAAATATTTGCACTTTCTTTGACTTTGGATCTACAAAGATTTTCTCTCCCAACCCTGTGCTGAAGAGACCCTTTTATTTTGATTGATTTATGACCACTTCATTGGAGGTTTGCCTACCTAAAATCCCCTAGGCACTGTCAGAAAAGGACAAAAATTAAGGAAAATTAAATATTTTCTTCAGTATATTCATAATCCTGGGATCCTGTTGTCAAAATGAAGTGGTTTAGAGTCATTTGAGATGTCTTAGGGTATCTGAAACTCATGAAGGGGGCTGGCAGATCTGCCATGGAAGTTACTGCAGCCCAAGACCGTCTGGAGTAGCAGCTGGGGGCCAGGCAGGATACACTTCTGCATCTAAAATGAAACTGGAAACCAATATTTGGGCAACTGCATTAAACCACAGCTGAGTGAGTTGTGAGTGTATCCACAACTCAAGAGAAACAACCTCAGGATGAAGAAAAATCTGAGAACTGAATAAAAGTGGCACTTCTGAGCCTTGCAAGCACCCTGTCTTCTCTGCCAAATCAAATCCGGTTCTTGCACTACACTAAAATGAGCTGCTTGTCAGATCTGCTACAAAATAATTTCATCCCCACTCAGGCTGGCCATCTGTTCACTCTTTGGATTCACATGATTTTATGCCACCGCTCTGTAACCTAATGATCAATAGCTTCGCCATTTCTGGCAGCTGGCGTGCCGCATAAAATCTTTCCCAAGTGCTCTTCTTACAGGGATGGGTGGAAGGGGCCTTGAGATTTCACGATGATGTTGACCAGCATTTTTTCCTGCCTCCGCCAGAATGGAGCATGGGTCTCTTCATGCCTGCCTCTCCCTCATGCAGTGTCAGGGACTATTTCAGCCCTTCTGCCTGCCCTGAGGACCTCTGTGCTATAGGAGCATCAAACCACCTGCCGCTGCCTCCTCCCTCCCTCAGCCAGTGAGCCCGGCCCGCTCTGCTTCTGTCAGAGGCTTAATTGCTTCAGGTCACTGTGTAAGCACCCTGCGACTCGCCGCAGGGCTGATAAGAGCCTGAGCTCTGTTCCTCGGCCTCAGTTACCTGTTGCCGATCAAGGCTGCAGTGAGCCGTGTCACTGTTCCGGCCACCCAGCTGGGTGTGTGCTGGGAGCAGCACCAAACCACGGCGCTCCCAAAGCAAAGCACGAGGCTCTCAGTTAGCTGGGGGTCCTTGGTGTGTGGGATGAGGGTTGCAAAGCCCAGAAGTGCTGTGGTGGACGCTCAGGTAAGCGCAGAGGTTCGGACATGGCAGGGAGCGTGTGCCTAAGGGTGTCTGGCGAGCTGCGGAGCCAGGAGCACCCATCACATCCCCAGGGGAGGGGAGCAGGCGAGGAGAGGCCCCCTGAGGAACAACAGAGCATTGAGCTGCTGCTCTATCTCTCCAGGGGGAGGGAAGCGGAAAGGTGATAAGAGCCCTCTCAGATGAGGAATTCCTTCTCACTTTCTCCTTTTTGTTTACCTTCCATCAGAGATAATGGGAGTCTTGGGCAGCTTACCTGGATGCTGAGCTGCAGCAGAAGGGGCAGCCACAGCCACCCCCGGACCTGTCCCCCTGGGCACCCCTGGACCCACGGCTGCTACCGTCTCTGGTGGGTTCCACAGGAGCAGTCCAGCCTTGGCCCCTCTCCTTCCCCACCGTCTGAGCTGTGCCCTCGAGTCCGCTCGCATGACATTCCATTGATTTACATCAGTAGCTGTAACCCGAGGAGCAATTCGGAAAAGGGGAGCAAGATTATGCTTTATCAGTAAAGCCGAGGCTGATAAAGGTGGCAGAATATTTGGGTAACATTTCACAGCACAGGTCCTACATTCCTGAGTAGGAGCAGGAAGCATCTGAATGCCTGCCCATGCTGTTCCCGACCTGGGCTGTGCAGGCTTTGCGTGGCCAGGCCATGACCTGAATTCTCAGAGGCCCTGAGTTTATCTCCTGCCCCACAGATGTGATGGATTTGAACTGAGCAGGGCTCTGGCAAGAGAGGCACAGAGGAGCAGCACTACCAAACCATAAGTCCCTTCTGTGACTATGTGAGCAATCTGCAGAAAGAGAGGCTGAATTCCAGCTGCCTTTTCTACACCCAGAGACAATTGCTCTCACTGCTTGGTCCAATCCCCTTGTCCCTTGCCTGACACAGCTCAGAAAATCTTGCTTGCTTGCTTGCTCCCAGTCCATGTTTTGGAGGCTCTGAAGTCTCCAGTGGCCAATCCTACCAACGTGGCACAGTGAGGTACAAGCATGTTATGGGATCCTGGGAAGCAGGAAGAAGATGGGAGACTGGCAAGCAGTCAGACCCAGTGAGGCTCAGCCTATTGCCAGTTTTCTGAACAGAGGCTCAGCTGCGCAGTGCTTGGGAATCCCAGAGCAAGACAGGACTTGCTTCCTCAGCAGATGTGACTGTCAAAGTTTGGCGGAGATTTGGGCTGTGGTGGTGCCCCACCTCCACACCTTCCTGCCTACATCCCCTTGACAACAGAGGGAACATCAGTCATTGAGTCTGGCAGCTTGAGAGGGATACTCTGTCAGCTCAAGGTGGGCACAGACATCCAGATCAGGGTCTACTCATTGGTGTGAAGAAGCAAATGAGAGGGAAAAAAACAAAGAGAAAAGTGTGGGTGATGGAGAAAGACCAAAGCATGAAGCTGGTGTTTTATCCTTGGCTTGGGCACAAACCTTTGGAGCAGGAGAGGGATCCTTGCTCTGTCCAGAGGAAGCTCTGGGAATGTCGCTTTGGTGCTGGAAAAGAACACAATTTGAATTCAGTCCTTTTAGGAAGGGACTTCTTAAGCACAGCTTCCAGTGAGATGACTTGGACATTTCTCTGTCTCCTGGGATAACAGTCCTTGTCATTCAGTGATGGGTAATGCCCAGTCCCCTGTGGTGCTGCAGCTGGGACACGGATGCCAGGACGCCCAGGGAAGGGCTTCTGGTCCCTCAGCCACCCTGGCCTCTGATTCATTCCTGCTGTTTGTTGCCGGTCCTTGCCAAAGGGAAGGTTGAGGAGAACACGAGAAGAGAGGGTGACTCATCCTTAAAGCCCAGGTGGCTGTCCTAGCTGAGGGACACCTGAGGGCTTCCAGCATCACAGGAAAGTGGTAGGAAACGCAAACATTCCCAGAGAAGCCATGCAAAATAACGGCAGGAGAACAGGGTTTCCCTGCTGCATTGTGTGCCCGTGCATCTGGGAATCTCATCAAGCCCACGCGGCAGAGTGAGCTCATAGCCAGGGTGGGAAGGCAAACCCAGAGCCTTTGTCTGCCCTCAGGTCCCGTCCAGCCATTGCTTTGGCTCCCTGTAGTGCTACCAGTGCTGGTAACTGGTAAGTGGCATCACCCCGACCCACTCATGGTGGGATGGGGTGGTAGGATGGTCCCCAGGAAGTTCGTTCCTGAAGGCGCAGGCATTCCCTCACCAGGATCTGTATCCTCCCTGCCACATCCACCCCTGTGCCAGCACCTCCAGAGACCAAATGCTTGGAGGAAGAGGGGAGGACATGTGACTTTGGAGAGAAGAAAGAAGGGAGGAGGGACAAGAAGGTATGGATGAGGGCAGTGGAGATGGTGGTGCAGACGAGGGAAGCTGCAGCCAGCCAGGGTTAGCTTGGGGCTGGGTTTTGGAGGAGTAGATGAGATGGAGGTAGAACCACTGCTAATGAATACTGTATTCGACCTGGCAATTGAGATAGATCGTACACAAGATTAGAGGTCACGGAAAGCGTATTACAAGCTCTGCATTGCTTTTATTCACTGGAGACTGTTGGAAAAACAAGCAGGAAGGCAGCACAATGGGTCCCCCAGCTACGGACATCTCAGCACACATTTGAAAGACAATGGAGAAAACTATTAACTCCAAGAGTCCTCTATCCTGTCTCCAGTGAGATGCATTCCTTGTTTGGCCTGAATAGGAACTAGGGATCAAACAGACAAAGCCAATTTAAAAAAAAAATCTCGTAGAAATTTCTTCAGGGGAAAAAAGGGGGTTGGGTAGAGGGGAAGAATGACGAAGCTGCCAGGATTAAGCACAGCCTGAGTAAGGGCCTTCAGCAGATGTTGACTGGCAAAGGAAGGCAGGTTTACACATAGCCTGGTGCTGTGGGATCTCTCTATCCTAGATATGGAATACTTTGGTTTGGTCAGGCCTGCAGTGATCCCATCCAGCCCCAGAGGTGTTCAGGCACTGGGGAGCAGCAAGGAGGGTCCTGGGGACCCACACCTTCTCTTCTCTTCTCTTCTCTTCTCTTCTCTTCTCTTCTCTTCTCTTCTCTTCTCTTCTCTCTCTGGCACTTGGCCTCGACTGGAAGGACAAGGTCAGAAGCATACTTGCTTGATGTCTCCACAAAGGTCTCTCCAGGAGGGAAATTTGCATCCTGTCACCCATCTTAATTAGAGACATTATCTAACGAAATTGCTCTTCCATCAGTATTCCTCCTTCTGATAACAGATGGTGGCTTCCTTTCCCAGGAACCAGGAAAGCTGTGTAAGCTCTCCTCAAGTTCTGCCACATTCTTGCTTGTGACCACAGCCCCCTCTCTTTGGATAACCATAAGCATTCCACAGGGCTCTGCTGAGGATTTTAAGGTTCAAACACTCACATTTGTCCATTGGGTTACTGAAGGGACCCTAAGGGGCTGTACTACCTTCCCTGCTTGAAGTGACCTGAGTCCTTCAGCCATAACTTTTCTGGTAGACAGAGGCAGTCCAAGAAGCATGGGCACGACCCCTCAGGACTTCTGATCCTTGTGCTGGCAGAGCTTCCCTCACATCCCCGAGAAAGCACTGCCAGGGTTCGCAGTTTACTTGAGCAATGGCAAACTCATGCTCCGATGGGCAGTGGAATTGGACAGGCTGTTGTGCTTGAAGGGATCATCATGATGTTCAGGCTAGATCCTGCGTCTCCTGCTGCTGCAGCACAAGCCTGTTTGCTCTTCCAAACCCCTAAAATCCATCACATTGCCTCTATGGCTTCTCCCAGATCAGCAATCTCATGCCCCTGCCATTACATCACTCCATGTTTAGTCTTGACCCATGTTTATCCTATTTACTTGGGCTTGGAAGGTTTCATTTGCTGCTTCTCATGTTGAAATGAAAAAAAAAGGGGCAGGGGGAAACCAGAGCTATAGTCAGATGAAGGCCAGGAAAAGTGATGGAGCTGAGGAGAGGTTTGGGGCAACCTCTCCTGTTGCAAGGGACCCTCTCACCACTGCTCTCCATGGAGCCCTGGGGAGGTACAGTCACATCTTGGCTCTGGAGGAGAGGGGATATCCTTTCTTAAGGTATTTTGGCCAAGCATCCGGTCCCCTCTTCCTCTCCCTGAGTTCCTGTCCTCTGCAATGACCGGTGACCTCAGCTTGCACAACAGGTTGTTGAATGCCGAGGTATGAGACCATGAGACCCCCCCATGGCTCCTTCTGGGCCTATGGGCTACTTGGTTCATTTCCTAAGTCTAGAAATAACCTATTATTTCAGAAGATCCGTCCCAACCTTGAAATTAACCTCCTCAAGAGTGCTGTTTTTGTTGTTTTGACTGATATTCCCCTTTCCTGCCCCAGCCTGGAAGGTATCAGACCCTAATTTAACCATGGATTGGTGGGGTGCTATGAGGTTGCAAAGAATTGAAGAGTCTACAGTTGAACAGATCCTCCCTCAAGGAAAAAAAAGGTTTTGCCATTCCCTACCTTCCCAGCTCTCCCTCACGTACCTCAGCAATCCATTTCCATTGCCCTCTATCCCCCAAACTTGCTTTTGGGTACCTCTGTCCTGGGAGGTACTCTGAGCACCTACTCAATTCCCAGCATAATCCCTGAAAGAGAACTCTTCCCTAATCCTGTGTCCTTTCCCAGCCCTGCTTCTGGACACACGTGACAGTCCCCAGTTTGTTCTGCAGTAAAATGTGCCTCCATCCCCGCTCTCTGAGACACTCCAGCCCCTGACTACATCCTACTCCCTGGGAGCACCTTAACTTTGTGATTCCCAGCCCTCCTGGACCCGGCAGCGTCGCCCCTCCTCCAGCACTTGCCCCAGGAAACACTGTTCCATGTGAAGAGCAGCAGTGCTGGCTCCTGCTTCCAGATCAGCATTTATCTCATGCTGGGCTCCATCCCTCAGAATCCAACACACATCCTTAAACCTTTTGTATTCTGCATAAACATCTTTGCCCAGATCTCCTAAAGGGCCAGGCAAGAGAGGAAACAATAGTCTCCAAAGAGCACGAACCCTCTGCATCACGGTCCTGTCCCCTCATCCCTCACGGATGCCGAGCAGTCCGGCTGTGCGACACTGCATGAGGCAGGGGCTGCACGGGCAGCAACACGAGGTGCATAGGACTGGAATGTGTGTGAAAGGCCAGCATGTGTCAGTGATAGATGCAGAGCATCGATTTCCTACATCCTGAGTCCCCCAGTTTCCCAGCTGGGTCCCACAGAGCATCCCACAGGACACCTCGCACCTGCAGCATCCTCCCTGTGACTGGAAGCTCATGAATCACCCATTCACCATGGCTTTCCCTGCCTTCCCAGGTGGCCAAACCCTGCTTGCCTGGCAGAGCTGGGCTTCTGGATTCACATGTGCAAAGTGAATGTGGTCCATCCAGGAGGAAGAGCAGGTGTGGATAAATTTGGAGCATAAGGAGGCGGAAGAGTCCTTGCAGCCTGGAGGAAGCCAGCTGCCAGTGTTGGGGTAGCTCAGGGGAGGTGGCAACAGCAGCAGCAGCAGAGCACAGGGCAAGATTGTGGGAGCTGGGGGAGGCCCAAACGAGGAGATTAGTGAAAAGCATCTGGAGATTTGAGGTCAGGTAATTCCTCATATAGCAGTTCCTGCACCGCTCTGGGAACAGACAAACAAGGCCTTCCTTCCTCCCAGCTTCCTCCTCCTCCGCAGCTCTCCTTTTCAGGAGAGGCAGCCAGCAAGCCCTCTCCTCCCACATCGCTGGCTGCATCCCTAGGGGTGACTCACCTGGCCCTTGCCGCGCTCCAGGGCTTCGCACACCTCCCTGCCCTGCCGTGGGACGTGCGAGCAGTGTGGGCACAGGGACAGCCCAGGGCTCACGCAGGACAGACAACGGCTGTGCCCTTCGGTGGCACAGAGTGGCCAGGCAGCAGCTGGCACTGCTTTGGGAAAAAGTTGGAAAGCACCTGCCAGCCTCAGCGCAGTGAGGTGTGGCTGCTATTTTAGGCTGGGAAAACGCAGGAGAATAGATCTGAAATCTCCCTGCAAAGCTGCGGTGGGCACTTAACCAGGTGTCAACTCCAGCACGGGCGAGCCCAAGCGGTGGTGCTATTTTAGGAATGTATTCTTTTTCTCTGCTAGGCTATTTTTGGAGGCTGAGTAGGTACCAAAAGGACCCAGATATGCTGCAGATAAGGGACCGATGACATTTTGATGCTTATGTTCCAGCCGAAAACACTGCTCACGAAAGCAGACCCTGGGGATTAGAGGCACTCCTGGCAACAGCAGCATCCTGGCTGTGCTGCCCTTCCTGCAGGCAGCAGGGTAGGGGTGCTATAAGCTTCCCCCCCACAGTGTTGCCCTAAATGGTTCCATGGTCCCACAGCATCACTCAGCCTCACGGCATCACTGACAGGGGAAATCCTCCTCCCTGGCTCTGGAGAAGGCAGTGCACATGCCATGGTGATGGGGTTATGGAAGGGAGGGGGGTCTACATCTGACGGGGCTGGGATGGGCTCTTACTCCTCAGCCACGAAAGGATCTGAGATGTGAATGCTGCCCCTTGTAACAGAAAATGTGTCTTCATTAGTTGCAGCTTTGGTACACATCCTCTTCTTGGAATTAGGAGTATGGGGGCTGGATGGGGGGAATTACCTTAGCACAAGTGTGTTGAGGAGAAGGCTGTGTCCACCGTCATCATACTCCACTGCCACATGCAAGGCCAGGACTTAGAGAGCTCCCCAGCCTCCCTGGCTGGGGCATTTGCACCCCACAGGGCCAGCAACTAGGAGATCCAAGGGCTTTGCTCCATTCTGGGAGAGTGGATTTCCTGCCCCAGAGCCACATGGAAGATCCCTTGGCACTTGGGATGCAGCACTCCTGACCTGAGCCTTCAAGAGAGGAAGCACATGGGGGTTTCCTTGGGCCCTGAAAGGTGCCATGGATGGGGATGAGAACAGGGGCAGCTTGTGACTCTGCCAAGCAGGGACTTGCATGCTCCTCCTGGCCCTGGGTGAGATGGATGCCAGGCCCTCTGACCTTTTAACTCAGAGTTTCCTTTTGTGCCTGGGGGACAGAGGGCCCGTTGTACGTGCAAGGCGTGGGGACAGCCCCCCTGGCATTAGGGGGAGCTGGAGGGGAGAGCTTTGAGGCGGTGGTGAGGGCTGGCGCCCACGCTGCCACCGAGTGCCGTGCTGCTCCCATGGCCACCCTCGCTCCACCACACCAGCCACAGCTCTGGCAGCAGCTGGGGCTAGAGCAGAGAACATCCCCCAGGTCACCCTCTCCAGGGCTTCTCCATGCCAAGAACATCAGGCAGTGTTAGTTCACAGCTGCCTCCTCTCCTCACCTGGGGATCCCCCAAGGCCTTTTTGCACCCCAGAACTCAGAGCAGGGGGTTGGGCTGGGGGAGATGGATGCGCAGCGTGCTGGAGGGGTGTGAGGTGTGCCATAAGATGGGACTGAGACTACTTCTCTGGGCTTTCTCCAGCACAAGCCCATGTGTAACTCCTTCAGAATCTCTTTGTTCTCCTCAGTGGCGTCAGCAGCTCTTCATTCCCTCCAGGAGATGATTCTGCTTCCGTCGCTACCGTTTCCTGTGTTTCTCCCCCCTCACTCCCGTAGAGCCAGGCAACACCAGCACAAAAACAGGATTCGAGCGGCTGGAGAATTATCCTGATAACAATGACCAAGGAGACAGTCCTCTGGATGGGACCCTCCCTAGAGTCAGACCTCCAAACAGCTCACACCAACCTTTGGCACCCCCCTCATCCCTGCTCCTGGGGCTACTCGTGCCCAGGGGGGTTTTCAGGCAGGGGAGTGAGCAGCCAGGAAGGGCGACTGCTCCATGCCAGCAGGTCCTTCCATCCCCACACCCTGGCCATGGTGGCCAGGCAAAGCAGCTCTGACACTCACTGTCCCCACTGTTCTCAGCTCCTGTCCCCATCAGCTCTCAGCAGAGCAACAAGGTACCATGCTGTGCTCTCCCCTGCCAACCTTGCTCCATTTCCCAGGGGACAGAGCATTCTTGGGGAGCAGGAAAGGGTAATTGCAATCTGTCTTCATCCGTGAACAGAGCTAGAGGCAGCTCTGGCTTACAGGCAGCACCAAGGCAGCTAATGCCTGCAGACCTGCTCCCATGCAGCAGCAGTCCTGGACCAGTGCATCCACCCCTCCACCCCGGGCATGCCCAAAGGAGACATCCCACATCGAGATCTGAAATCCAGGGAACCCTCACCCATGGCCCAAAATGTTTGCCTGGATCTTCCGAAGGAGGTCTCATCCCCATGTGCTGGCCACCACTTCCTGCCGAGGAGCTGCCACCCTCCCAGCCACGGGGGAAGCTTTGCCCACCTCACTCCGTGCAAAGCTGGCCCGGCACAGCTGAGGCGAGGGAAGAAGGGGCCCAGGCGAGCCTGGCTGATGGTGCCTGGAGCGAGCGAGGAAGCACATGCACAGACTGATCTGCTGGCAGGTCTGGAGGCAGCAACAAGCACCGGGAAGGAGCTGCAGAGAGGGAGTGCAGCTGGAGCCCGGAGAAGATGCGTCTGCGGCCACGCTCCAGCTTGTTGAACAAGCCGGGTCCGTGTCTGCACCACCCTCCCCCTCCCAGGTGCTGCGCTCATCCCTGATCGAGTGCTCCCTTTGGCTCACATGGCAGGGACCTGCAGCCTGGGGGACAGCAAAACCGGCTCTGGGTGTGCCCTAGTGGCATCCCCCCAGCTTTATAGCCTGGAAACCTTTCCACTGTGCCCCACTCTAACATGGCATCTGCTTTCCACGGGGGCTCCGTGGGGCTTGGAGGGGGTGCAGCACAAGAGAGGTCCTAGAGGTTGAAGAAGTCCTGCCTGCTGGAACAGTGAACACCAGCCTTGCAGAGCTGATGGAAGGAGCAAGATACTGCCTCCAGCCTTATTGAACCTTCCAGCCTCAGCCCTGATGTTGGCTGTTCTAAGGAGAGATCACCACTGCCCTACCCTGTAGATGCCCAGCAGATGGGCTGGGCCTTGGAGCAACTGGTGGGACCAAGGCTAAGTGTAGACAGGAGTTTGTCCTGCCAGGGCCAGGGGGTTGTAATTCTCTCGTTACCATCAGTGCTGCTGATCCATAAATTCCTGGCAAGGGAGGAAATCTGATTTTTGGCCAACACAGGAGGTCTCTGACCAACAGAGGCAGGAAATAGCACGGCGAGCGAATAAATAAATGGTGCAACTGTAGCTCTGCCTTACATGGTCTTCATGGGGAGTTTTCCTTTGTTTTTCAGGTTGGCTATTTATACCACAGAGTGTGAAAATGATGTCAGCAAAGCCTCTGCTCCTCACCACAAAGAAAACCACCCCCGAAAATTTTTGCAGGGCTGAGAGACCTCCTTGAGCAGAAAGGTTCAGAGGCTGTTCACAAAGCTGGTGGATCTGGCAGGAAACCCCAGCTGCCATGCAGTTCCTGAGGAGTCCCCTCCACTTCCATGCATCCAGCTCAAGGGGACAGTTGTCCCAAACCCATCTAGGATGTGGCTCTGCCCTGTAAAAATTCATCTTGCCTAAAATGTACCCACAACTCGTTTCCAGAACACCTCTCACCCCTTCACAGCCTCCCTTTTCTCAGTCTTTCTCTTTTGCTCCCCTTTTTTCTATCCCATTCTCCACTATAGTCTTTAAGGGTTTTGGCTCCTGCCTGCTCATTCCAGCAGTGTTGCTCCAAGTCTGCCCTTGGGGACAGGGGAAGAAGGAATCAAGAGTTTTCCTTGTGGGACTTCGTTGCTCCCCTGGGAAATCCCAGGAGATATTCTGGACAGCCAAACTCCAAGCTGGGTCACCTCCCTGCTCACAGGAGATGGGAAAGAACAGACTCAGCCCAGAGGAGGAAAGTCCACCAAGTTCAAGCCGAGCTTGTTAGACTGTGGGTGGTGGGCAGCAATGGCCATGCTTTGGGAAAGGAAAGGAGGATTAAAACTTTCATTCCCACTGTATCTGTCCCCTGCAATTAGGAGTGGCTACAACAAGCCCACACCAGTCGGAGTCGCTCGGTACCCATGGGCAGGGGCGGCCGGCAGGGTGGGAAGTGAAAAGCCAACATGAGTTCAAGCATTGCCGGTGTACTTGAGACAAGAA
Organism: Vireo altiloquus; assembly: GCA_013396875.1. Classification (NCBI taxonomy): domain Eukaryota; kingdom Metazoa; phylum Chordata; class Aves; order Passeriformes; family Vireonidae; genus Vireo; species Vireo altiloquus. Next base: position 992,594 of record VZRF01008470.1, on the reverse strand, counting down.
AAACTCTTTCTGGTGACACATGCATCAGGTGTTTCCAGACGATAACAAAACCTGCCTGAGGTCATCGATATTTAATTAGCAATGAGCTCGGTTAAACATTATCCCGGGGGCAGGAGGGAGGGGAAAAGGTGCTGAATTGGAGAGGGATTTAACCCTTTGCAGAGAAAGAGAAGGAGGAGGGAAGGTTGCCTGCAAGGAGAAAGGGTCTCCATGGTTGAACCCCATCAGATTCTGACACTAGGCTGGACCCAGGGGTGGAAAATTTTTGGGGTACTTGTGTCTCTTGGGTCTCCAGACGAAGGAGGTGCTTTTTCCCATGGAAAGGAAAAGAGCTAAATCTGGAAGCTCAGTGCTCCTGTACCCCAGCAGCCCCGGGGCAGCCAAGCACGGCTGCTGGAGCAAAACGCTGGTGGTGAGCAGCGAAGCCGGTGGCATGTCTGGTTTCCCTGCCGGAGCCCTCCCGGCCTCGGCCGTGCCGACAGCTGGGGCACCGCGGCGCTTTCTCTCGGGTGGCTGAGTCATGGCCCTGCTACCTGTGTGGGTTCACACCTGAGTCCTGCCCCGCCGCCGTCTCCACTGTTTCCTCTGGCACGCATCCCACGCTCCGCACCGCAGAGACCCAGGTCAGCACCCTGGGGGCAAGGAGGAGGAGAAGGAAGGCACGAGGGGACAGTACTGTGGGTTTCCTTTTGGGATGAAGGCTCAGGTTGAAGAAGAAGGGGTGCCAAAGGCTCGAAGTGGGGGTGACGTGCACTTTGGCCCGCCGAGCACAGGCTGAAACCCTGGCGTGCTCCACAAGGAGATGCTGTGAAGGTACCAAAATCCAGCTGTGGACCCCCCTGCTCTGTCCTTCTCCAGCCACTCACACATGCTGCTCCCTGCCACCTCCCCCCTCAAAAATCCCCTCTTGGCTGCCCCAAACCTGACACCCATAATTTACCCCTAGATCACAGGGACCTGTTGAAAGATTGAGCACGAGCTGTGCTCGGAGGGGGGACATGCAAAGCAGCTGTGTCTCCTGCCCACAGCCAGGCTCCCATTCCACGCCAGCAGCCCTTCAATACCAGGGACACCTGGGAAGCCTCCTGCTTGGAGAGGAAACCTCCTTGGGAGATGGACAGGACAGCACAGCATGGCTTGAGTTATGGCCAGTCACAGCTTCCAACAACTGGCTGGTATCCCTGGGTCCTGCTCCTGCCTGGCAGGAAAACTTCTCTTGGAGAGGAGGTAGATGAATTGGGGCTCATATTTGCCAGTGCCTGAGTGCCAGGGGATGATTCCACTCTGCCTCAAGCAGAGCCTGGGGGACAGTAAGCCTTTGCCAGCGTTCAGTGTCACCTCCCCAGGGGTGCTGCACGCTGTCCCTCCTGAATCTCTGGTAGCAGTGGTGGTGGTGGTCTCACATTACTGAGCCCCTGGGAGGGATTCCCAGAGCAAAATGGCCTTTGGTGGAAAGGTCTGATGAGATCTTAACACGGCTGCCTGGTGAGGGCCTTGGGCTGGGATGAGGCCAGCAGCAAGAGGTTCCAACAGCGAGGATGTATATCCTGCCTCCGCACCGTCCACGATGCAGACAACCTGCCCAACACAGGTGTACTGCCTTCCTAGGACCTCACCCTCTCCTTGGCACCAGGGCTAGGCACCAAAGAAGAGGATGGAGGTGTGGGACAGATATAAACTCCTGCTAGGCATCTTGCCCTTGCCATGGGCAAGCATACCCCTACTTTCTTGTCCTGGCTGCAGTGACATCCATGGGCAAAGCCCACACGTGACCCATCAAACACAGCTGAGGTCCTTCAGAAGTGGGAGAGGGAATGAAGCTGAGGTGGGGAAGGTGCCACACTCCTATTCTGGTACCCCTCACCCATAAGCTCTGAAAATGGAGGGAAGTGAGGTGGGGAAAATGAGCAAATCCCCAGTTTAGGGGCAGAAGAAATAGCAGCAGCAACCCTCCAGGTCTTTGAGTGAAGGAAGACACTGCAGCCCCAGGCAGGGCGGAGCAGGTCGGCAGATGCAAGAATTTCATCTGCAAGGAGCAAGGAAATATCCCGGAGCTGTTTGATCTTATTGTATGGAGGGAAGCGGGAGTGGGCGTCCAGCCTTGCTGGAACCAAACAAAGATTATAAATACCTCCGCCATCAACAGCTCCTCACCGACGTGGCCTGCCAGAGCCCCAGTTGCTGGCTGATTCCCAAGGGGAATAATGAGCTTTGGTTTCCATCCACCCCTCGAACATGAGGGCAGATAGGAGCAAAGTGCATGGCAGACAGCTCCAGCCACAAAGCTGAGGGGGAATTATCCCTGTGGAATGATACACGTGGGGGTAGCTTCTCCCACTGACTCCCTGCATGGCTGTGGTCAGCAGGAACAGCCCATTGACTTAATTCAGTCTCTACCACCACTGGTGTCAATAAATAAGTTAAAAAATACATATTTAAAAATCTCTGTGATGTGGCAGTTGGGTATGAAGTGATGCCTGAGCCCAGTGGACAGTCTTAGAGAGGTATTCCTGTGTCCCTAAGGTCTCCAAGCAAGATCCAGGTGTATGTCTTTTCCTGATTCAATCCTTGGGTTTGAATTTGATGCCACACATGCTACCAAGAGTGCTGCCTGATATCAGAGTTTTTGTGGGGCTTGTGGGGAGCTGAGTGGCACCTGGGCACCCAGAGGACCCTGGCACAGGGGCTGTCCCTACCAGGAAGGGAGGATAGCCCCACAGTGTTCTGGGGAAGTTGGGAGACTGTAGAAGATAAATTTAGTCTTACCCAGTGCGCCCATCAGTCGCCACAGAAACGTGTGATTCCCTAGCACCATGCTGGGGGAAGGAATGAAAAAGACTTCCCAAAACTCACATGGGCTCCCATAAGTCCCATGCCCAGCCAGGGAGCAGTGCTGCACCAGGACTACTGGCATCTCCACGGCAAGAAGGCCCTTGTGGCCGTGGGAATGGGGGAACTTCAGCTTTGGCTTTGGCTTGGTACCGGGAGCTGCAGTCCTGGAGCAGGACTGCCTGCCACCCCATTGCCCCACACCAGGAGTGCCTCTCTGGGGAACCACTCCCCACCACATCCATGCCCCCAGGTCCCACAGGCACTTCTAAGGGCTGGTGAGAAGCCAGCAAGTTGTCAGGTACAAAAGAAGTGCTCAGGCTGGGGGGGCTGCAAATCAAACGCAAGCCGCCCTCGGAACAGCCCGGCGGAGCTGCTCTGGCAGAAAAGCTGCTGCGGTGCGTGAACCCGGCCGCGGCTCCCCCGGGGCACCTTCGTCATCCCTTCTCCCCCATCGAGCATACTTGAAGCTCCCTGCTTGTCACTGAGATCAAAGGCAGGGGCCGGGGTGGGAAGGCAGGGTGTCAGCTGGGCCACTTGTGAAGCTGACTGCAGGAGCCAAGACCTCCAACTTGAACCCAATTTTTTTCACCCCCCCTAGGCATCCTTACACACTTCTAAGGTCTCCGCTCCAGCATCACAGCTGCATCTCGTTTCATCTTCAGCAAGGAAAAGAGGCGGCAGCGCTGGGGCCAGATGCTGCTGGAAAAGCAGCTCCCACCCGGGAGTGCTGGGTCCCAGCCCCTGCACCACCGGCAGCTGCGGAGCACCGGGTGCTGGGGGTGAAACCCAGTCCCGCTTCCCAGCCGCAGCCCTCCTGCCAGCTGGGACAGGGCACGTTCCCACGGCATCTGATGTTATTTCAGCAGGGTCAGGGCTGTCCCTGTCCTCCTGTGGCTCTTGGGTTGGTCTGAGCATCACCGGGGTGTGGGATCTTTTCTGACTGGACTGGGATTTTGTTGGACATTTTAGAGCACAGAAGGTGCACTCAAGCAGCACCACCACAGCATTCATGGAGCTGTGGGATATGAGATGACAGTGCCAAAAAGAAAAAAGTCAAAGCTATTTAAAAAAGAACTAAGTGACCCTTAAAACATTTCTTGGCTCTCAGGAGCTGCTGGACCAATGTGTGACCTGCAACAATTGCTGCCTGTTGCACTGGGGATTGTCCCCAAAACAGAGGACACACGCTTTGCGGGAGCAGGAAGGCTGGGAGATGAGGGCTGCAGGGTGGACCCAGGTTTTACGAGTGGAAGGCTTTGCCAAAGCCAGCTTGCTCTCCCATGGCTTCACTCCCCACCCACACGGCTTGGCAGGGACCTCTCAAACCAGGCTCCCAGGAGCTCCCCAGCAAAGCAGCCAGGTGTTACCGAGGGGCTCCAGGGAGCCCTCGGAGGCGCCGAGAGGACCCACACAGCGCAGGTGCCTCGGTTAAGCAGGGATTTTTTCCAGGCCAGTCCCATCAGCGAGCCATCGGCGACAAGTATCTACAGAGGAAGGAGCGCCACCTCCTGACGTTGGATGGCCCCAGGATTCCAGGAAACCGCTTTTGTGGGGTTTTTTTCCCCACCATCCGCTGTTTTATCAGTCAGGAACAATCGCTACAAAAATAAACAAACCCAAGTCTGGCCCTGGGTTCCAAGACAAAGTAACTCCTCCTGCCAGACACACGCAGTGCATCTTCAACAATGACATTCCTTCAGGACTGCTTCCACCTACTTAGGTGCTCATTTAACTAGAAATTCCCTCTACTACCACTCTCTTCAAAATAAAACCAGCAGCGTTCCAGAGCTCCCACAAGGTATGGTAAAATCAGGTGGTTTTAGAGATTTTCGTCAAAGTAGTCCATAGTTTGTCATGGATGCTCCACTGCCAACACACCCATTTATCCTGATAATCCCAAGTCCCTTGGGTGCATCTGACTGGTGAGATGGAAGCAGCATGCTGCAAGCAGGGCTGGCTCAGGGCCACACCCTTCCTAGCCAGCTAGTACCAGCTTTAAAAAGTGAAAAGCCATCGAAGGCTAACAGGTGGGGGAAAAAACCTCACTCCTCAGAGCTGCCCACAAAACTGCAGGCTCAGCATGGACAAAGGTTGGGAATTCCACTTTTCTGGATCTGAGGAATACTAATATATGGCTCTTCTCCACCTACCTGCCAATTTGAGACTTGTGAGGAGGGGAAAAAAATTAGCAGATGAGACCTTTCTTATTTTACTTGGCTGAAATCAGTCAGCAGGTTCATGTGTTAAATGAGGCTGACGGGGAGCCAGGCAGCTCTTTCAGTCATCCAGTCTGGTTTCTAGGAAACAAGGTAAATGTTTTTCCTCCTCCTCGCCATCTTTTAACTCTTAGAAGGCTCTCATGCACCACCACAGGAAAAAATCTTTACAACCCACCTTTCCCCACTTCAGGTAAGAGCTAATAGGGCCAAACCTGGGTCTGTTTCAGGCCAGTTCTACACTTAGGTGTGCGAGTCTGGAGTTACTGCCTCAATCGCTGCCACGTCTCCAATTATGGTCAGTGAAGGACACACCAAGCCAGCTCTCTGGGAGCCAGCAGGGTATCTGGAGTCAGGCAGAAACACAACACCAGCGGCACTCACAGCTCTCCCTCCTCCTCAGAGGGTGAGATGAAGATCGTCCTCCCTGCCCAGGCAGGCCTGCCTCCTGTCACCTTTCAGCAGGGAAAGGTGTGTTCATAAACAGCCAGCTCTTGTGAGGCCGGGATTTTTCAGAATACCTGCCGCCTTCTGTTCTTCTCTGGAACAACAAACTGCATTTGCAAAGTGTGCAGGTTGCAGCCCCTACCATAGGGAAATTGGAAGGTTTCCATGGCAACAACCAGCATCCACTAGCTACCCAAAATTTAGTGGTTTGAACTGCCTGGTTTATTTCTAAACCCATTTGACTCAAAGCTCTCCATCCCATCAAGTGAGATTGACATGTGGACTAACACCTCAGCAACTGCAAACACATTTGGGGCCCCTGCTGCTTTACTATTTCACACAACCAGAGAGTCCTTGCTCTGACTCACAACCTTTGCTCTCCAAAACCAGCAATGGCAGCTTCATTCTTTTTAGAGGAACGCTGATAAAAGGTGGATGCACATGAAACTAGAGCTTTACTTGCTTCTTTGGTTTGATGCACGTGTAGAACCTGCAGACAGAGTACCAGCCTTGACACAGAGATGTAGATACCAAGAGGCAAAACTAATTTCTTTAAAATATTTATTTTTTGGTCTGAGAGCACACAGGCTACAGGACCATTCCACCCATTAGGCCGCCTCCTCTTTTGCAATGCGATCCTTCTTGAGTGGTCCCTGAAAAAAAACCACAAAAACCAAACCATGTAAACAGCAGTCTGCACACTGTGCAAAAGACATCACATCCCAATCACAAAAGCTGTAAAGAAATCAAGGCAACAAAAGCCCTCCGTGTTGCAACCCACTGGAAACCTATGTCCATCCCCACAGCCAGAGGTTTTGGGGAAAGCCGAAGCTGGCGCAGGCGCACTGGGCTGACTCGGCAATGCTGGATGTGCCTGAGCAGCAACACTGGTGCCACCTGGTGGGAAGCTCCTGAAAGGGCCTCACTCACAGCACTCCTGGCTGCTTTTCCAGCAAGTGGCGAGCTGGGAATGTCACCACTGTGAGGACCCTACTACCAAGCTGCTCTTAGAAGATGTGGAGCAATGCTTGTTCCATGCTTCATCACTGAACAACTTGTGCCCAAACACGGCAACACCCAAGAGTTGTCACATGGGAAGTGAGACCCCAGGCCCCCTGCAGTTAAAACCAAGTTGGCAAGAGGACATCTCTTGACTAAAGTTTCTGTTCCATACAAAGTCTGGCTACATGACAGCCCAAAGGCCCAAGCTATCAGCTACTATGAGCTCAAAGATAACACACTGGTACATGACAAAGGTACCAGGAAGTGCCCTTACCATGAAAGCCTTCTTCTCCTCAGCTGTCTGGAAGCGACCATGACCAAATTTAGAGGTCGTGTCAATGAACTTCAAGTCAATCTTCTCCAGGGCCCGGCGCTTGGTCTGCACAAGCAGGGACTAAGAAGAGAGATGTCAGGTGAGTATGCAGCAGCAGCACTGCCTTTTCAGCCTCCAGTACACTGGGTACTTCTTGTCACCTCCATGGCTAACGTCTCCTCGGTCACTCTGACCTCAGACTTCAGCCACTACCCTGTGCAAGGAACACTTGACAACAGCCATCCACCCTCCATCTTTGGCCTCCAAGGCTGAAGACTGGTCAGCTCCCAGGAGCACGAGCCCCACTCTGCCAGTGTCCTTATGGTCACAAGAATTCTGCACCAGAGGCAGCACAGGCTCCCTTGAACTGTTCCAGCCCGTGTGACAGCAGGCTGCACTACTCACCTTGCGCAGGGTTAGGACTCTCTTCTTGGTCCCCACAACACAGCCCTTCACCATGATGAAGTCATTGGTCACCTCACCGTAGTGGACAAAACCTCCCTGAGCAAGGAGAGAAGAGTCAGTGCTCTGTACCAAGCAGGACCTGTGATCACATCTGCCTACAGATCCACACCATTTCTGGGCCTTGGCCATTCCCACATCCACTGAAATCCTGTTTCCAGAACTGCCTTTCACTGGTCAAGTTTCTTGATGCAGCAATTTACTTCTTGCTGTAAGGCTTTTATTATGAACAGCAGAAGCTCTTCTTGCTAAGTTATTCCTTGTAAACTTACAAGTACCATTCCTGGTTTGTAACATCTCTGTCCCGCTGCCACATAAAAAATTCAATTTCCAAGTTACACAAATCAATACTGAGACTGACTAAACACCACCACCTCCAACAGCAGGCAGTTTCTTTTGAGAGCTCTTCATTCAATCAATCATTTGCCTCTTAGGATTGCAGCTCACAAGCAGACTCTTGGCACAGAGCTGCAGCAACTCACCAGAGGGTTAATGCTCTTGTCAGACAAGTCATAATCAGTTGATGCATTGTTTTTGATCAGCTTTCCATCCTTGATTTGGTAACCTTGGCCAATCTTGTAAATCTAAAAATGTAAAGAAATTCTATTTAGCAAAAAGCAGGACAAAGAGCCTGTCATCAGATAAAATGTAAGTAATTCTACATAGGCTCAGAGGAAAGTCTGTTACAGTTTGAAAACATGTGGCCACACAAGAATTTTAGTTATTCAATATAACAGACCATGGCCACCATCCCCCCAAGACAACGTTCTAACAGAGCAAAACACCCCAAGCGAAATTTCCCACTCTGTTCATTGTCACAGAGCAAGTGTGGGCCTGCTCTTGTTCCTCCCCAGCAGATGAGAGACACCAACCTTCTTGTTGATCTCGGTGCGGTGGTGGTAGCCCTTCTGGCCCGCGCGGGCCACGGAGAAGGCCACGCGGGCAGGGTGCCAGGCGCCGATGCAGGCCACCTTGCGCAGGCCCCGGTGAGTCTTGCGCGGCAGCTTCTTGGTGTGCCAACGGCTGGTGACACCTGCAAGGGATTGAAGCAGCTGTGACAAGTGTTGGCAAGCTGAGGCATCATCAAACTCTTCAACCACAGCTTAAGCCACTTTTCAAGCTGCAGTCCCCAGGCAACAAATGGGAAGCAGCATCACCAGGAATAGACGTTTCCTGGTGAAGCTCCCTCCCTGGCGTCCCTCAGCTGTGTTCTCAGAAGGAAGGCAGCATGGAATGACTCCTCACAGATGTCAGGCGCTGTGCCCAGCGCTCATTCCATGGTCTCATCATTGAACTGTGACAGCAGTATGGATTTACCTCCCCAGCTCTTGGCACACACACTTGTGAAAACTCAAGGCTACGATTTTATTTAAAACTGTATCCTATCACAAAGAACAGGACTTCCACGTGTTTACCTTTATATCCCTTGCCCTTGGTGACTCCAATGACATCTATCATCTCATCCTGGCCAAAGACTGTTGACACAGGCACCTGCTGTTCCAGCTTCTCCCGGGCCCAATCCACTTTCTCAGCAACAGTGCCACCGTTCACCTGGATCTCCATCAGGTGAGACTTCTTCTGTCTCAGGGGAAGCAAACGCATCTGGAACACAGAAAGCATGACATTCAGCTCCTGCTCTTCTGAAATGAACTCTGTATTAATAAACCCGGTACTCTGCTACTGCTGGACTAATCTATTTTTCTAATATCTCTTTCCAAGATATAAAACTTAAAAGGTCCTACAAAAAGGGGGAAGGTTGTATAGTGGCTTTTAAGTCACTGCACTTGGAAGTTATATGCCACCCACAGGAGCAGAGAGTTCTCTAACCCCACAGCCATCAGCCAAATCCCACTGACCAAGGACAAGACACAAGGGGCAATAGTTTTGAACTGAACAGGGTGGATTTAAATTGAACCTAAGAAGGATTATTTTTATTATGAGGGTGGTGAGTCACTGGCACAGATTGCCCAGAAAAGCTCTGGATGCCCCACCCCTACAACAGCTCAGTCAGGCTGGGGCCTGAGCAACCTGCTCTAGTAGAAGGTGTCCCAGTCCATAGCAGGGGGGTTGGAACTGGATGAGGTCCCTTCCAACCCAAACTGTTCTGATCATTTGATAAAGCCTGCCACACTTAAGGCCACTTTACACTGGATCGCATTTACAGTTCACTCTACTACATTTAGTACAGAGGGAACGGTGAGTGAAACGAAAAAAGTTGCAGCACTACCTCTACTGTCTACTATAGGAGATTAATTCTAGTAAAATTAGCCATCTTATTGCACTTAGAGCCAACTCAAAAGATTTAATGTATCTCCCAAGAAAGTCTGTCAGAGCACTGACAGCTAGGGAGACACCACCACATCACTCAATGGAACACCTCCAGCTGAGCAAGAGAAGCCACCAGAAGTCTGAGCACTTGAAATCCCAATGATTTGGGAATGATGCTGAGCACACAAACTCCCGAGTTCAGTGTTCACCTCAGTTTTATTTGTAGCTGGAATTAAGAGAGTCCAGGTCTACATCCCATCAGCAAAGGAGTGAGCCCAAAAAGTTCCTACTACAGCTCAGTCTCCTTTGTTCACTCCTTCAAAAGGCTGCCAGCAATTGCCAAGGCTCCTCAAACATCCTGTGAGCACAGCTCTGCAGAGAATTAATTTGTGAAGTGCTGAATAGTCAGCATCAAGCTGCACAGGAGGGCAGAAATCTCCCTACAGAGATGGATCAAGTTTCAGTCTTGCTCTCTCAGCTGTTTCCAGCATACCTGATTTCCACAAGCACTTACCTGAGTGTGAGCCATGACTCTAATAACCTGGCAGTACTTCTTCATGCTATTGAAATCTTTCTCCAACTGCTTTTTGCCCTCCTCATCTTGCCACTTCTTGCAGTATTTGGTGAAAGCCTTCTTCTTGGACTTGTGCCTTCAGGAGCAGAGCAGAGACAAGGTTTGGCTAAGCCCTTCATCAATCCCCAGGGAAGTGGGGATGAGCGGAAGAAGCTGCCACCTCAGCTGGCTTTGGCTCATTGCCAGCTTCAAATGACTCTTTTCCACTGGCAAGCGGAGCCTGGAGCTCATCAGACAGTGGCAAAATTGCCAAAGCTGAGCGGAGCTGCCATGAATTCCAAAGCACATTAACATTCACACTACAGAAAACAAAAGGCTGTAGAGAGATGTCAAACAATAACAGAAAAAAAACAGAGATCTTTAAAGCAATTGTGAGGACTGTGATTTGCTTCAAAATACTGTAATTTCCCCCCCTTGTGTGCCCAACAGCAAGGTCATTACTGAAAGACCCTTGAGATCTCTATTGCTCCACTCTGACGTCTTTTCAGCCTGCCAAGTTCATAAACTGGCTGGAAGCTCCAGACACGCTGGAGCCGCACTTGGGCAAACGCACACTTTCAATCACAACAACAGCGCCTGGAACGGCAATCAGAAGTGATTTGTCTTCCCCTTTCCTGAGAAAACAGGGCTACAGTCAGGACTCGACACTCAACAACAAGCGCCAGAGGCGATTTCCTTATGTCCGCCCGTCGAAGTATCATCATGTGTAGCCTGTCAAGGAGCTCTCAGGCAAACCCAAAGCCACCACATCCACACCAAGAAGGACACTACCTAAAGTTACGCTGTCACCCTGACAGAGCTGTTCCTACAGCCTATCCTACAATTAGGCCAGTCTGTCAAATTGAAACACTAACTACTGAAAAGCCTCCTCAAAAAGCTGTACTAGGATCATCTGCAACCCAGCAGTAAAAATAGGAACCACGGCATGAGACTAGCCAAGGCCCTGCTCTCTCACCAGTTCTTGTAGAAGCGGCGCTTGCACTCGTCGCTGATGTGCTCAGCAAAGATGGTCTTGAAGCTACGGAGACCACGAGGGGTCTGCACGTATCCCACAATGCCCACAATGACCATGGGAGGAGTCTCTATAATAGTGACTGCCTCCACCACCTCCTTCTTGTTCACCTCTGGATGGAAACAGAAATACAGCACAATTAAATCTAGTATTAGCTCTTAAACATCACCTGTTTTTTTCTCACTCCCAAGACCTTCATGTGAAAGGTTAAATTACTCAAGTTCTTTCCACAGAGATGATACAGGGTAAAGTGACCAACTCTTAAGTCATAATTTAATGCCTTGCAAAACTTTGAGGCTGGCTCAGTAGAAAGATCAGCAAAGCTGGATAGGCAAAATGGACAGCAGCAAGTAACATATCCAGGACTGGAAAATCTCCAAAAAACCACTGAAGGCAACTGACTGATGTCCCCCCAATCAGAAGAGCCATCCCACAGAGCCTGTTTACCATGCAGCTAAACCAGAAATACACCACCTACTAGGGACTTGGAACATGGTGAAGTCAAGCTAGGACTAAAATCCAGAGCTGCTACTAAACAGGCCACCTGTTGCCATTCCTGACCAAATCCTCCTCCTCTATTGAGAGGAACATTAGTACATACTAGATCCAGGTCTGTCGACTTCCCGGACAATGTGGGTCATGCCAGCTTTGTACCCCAGGAAGGCGGTGAGATGGACAGGCTTGCTGGGGTCATCTTTGGGAAAGCTCTTGACCTTGCCCCTGTGCCTGCTGCTGCGCTTGCGGGGCAGGAAGCCCAGGGAGCCATGCCTCGGGGCAGAGAACTTGCGGTGAGACTGTGGAGAGAAAACCAACACTTAGTGCTTGCTACAGAGACTTGCCTACACCCACTCGAGGGCCAAGGCCAACTCTCTCCTTGCCTTGAAACATGCACATGTTGTATATCCAAGATATTTCGCATTCTAGAAATTCCCAGCATCAGCTGCGGAACTTTTGATTTCCATGTTACAGGAATGTAATCCCCATGCCCCAGCTATGCACTTCCCAGACTTTTTTAATGCCCCTTCCCTTCCAAAGTTATTTTAAGATGTCACCAAGTCCCACTCCAGCTGGGGAACCACAGAAGCTGCAATTTGGCCACAGCGTGCGACCAGAATTTCAGTCCACCCCACAAATCTAGAAAACGCAGCACAGACAGCAGCACACCTTTTAAGGAATCAGTACCAAAAGAAGCATTACAGAAGCAACTTCAGCTTGCAAAGCTGCTGTAAACCAGCATCTCAACATCCACCTCTGAATCAGTCACTCTGGGGTGGAAGCGCAGAATTTTTTCCAAAGATTTTCTCCCCGAGTACCACCCCTGCAGCCTCCCTCTGCAACCTGAGACCCACGCTGAGACTGGGTTCCACTGGGAGAACTCTCAGCCCGAATAAAGATTTACCCATCCAATCTCACATCCAAATTAAAGAAAAATACCGTGCAGCTATGCACGGACATAAAAATAAACATGGCTTTTTTTAAAAAAAATCTACTCGACAAGAGTTACTCTAAGCGCAGTTTTAAGGCCCAAGAAGGGCATAACCAAGGGAACTCTCTAGTGAAAAGTCGCCCCTCGTCCTAAAAAAAAGGGGCTCCAAATGCCCCCACAGCCGCCCCCGCCACGCACACCCCGCGCCCCGCCGGGCAGCGCACAGGCCCGCCCGGCCTCCCCGCGCAACGCCTCGCCCGCCCCCTGAAATGAGCCCCGCGCGGCGTCCCGCAGGTGCCGGAGGCGGCGGGCGCGAGGCGGCGCGGAGGGATGGCCCGGGATGGCGGCGATGCCCGCGGGATGCGCGGCAGGGCCCGGGGCCCCGGCACCCACCATCTTGTCCACGCGCCGGGCCGGAAGGGCCGCCAGCGCCGCGCGCAGCCTTTATAAGCGCCCCGCCCCCGGTCTCGCGAGAGGGCGAGCTGCGCGCGCGGCGCTACGGACGGCGAGCGCGGCCACAAAGGTGCGCGGGCAGCGATGCGCGGAAAAACGAGAACGTACAAACCATCTGGCGGGGCTTGTGGGGAACTTCAGCGCGCACGGCCGCCGGTCATAAGGGATAATGTACATTTCATTTCACTCCATTCTACTTCATTCAACGACATTTCATGAAATGAATGAAATTTTGACGTTTCATTTCATGGCATGAAATTTTGACATGTCATTTCATTTCGTCAAGTTTCATTTTATTTCATTACATTAATTTCATTTAATGAAATTAAAAAATTTCACTCAATTTCATGAAATTTTGAAATATCATTCCATGAATTTTCGTTTCATTTCCTTTAATGAAATGGAGTTTCAAAAGTTCATTTCATTTCATTTAATTTCATTTCATCTGTGTTACTACAATTAACGTGGGCCTTAATCCACCATTGCCTATGGTCTGGAAGGGGATGCAAACCCAAGGCAATGGTATCAGTGGAACACAGAGGTGGGTCCGGAGCCTCCTGCACATGGGGCACCCAGAGGTTGCCCTCAGGATCTCCTGGGGCTCACAGTTTGACACAACACCGTGGGGAGATTCCTGCACCCAGAATGAACTGGAGAGCTCAGGATCCAGCTGTGCTGGCACTGCAGTTCATCTTCCTAAAACAGGGATGCTCCATCCCTGGAAAGATTCAAGGTCAAGTTGGATAGGACTCTGAGCAGGCTGATCTAGTTGAAGATGTCCCTGCTCATTGCAGGGGAATTGGAGTAGATAACCTTTAAAGTCCCTTCCAACCCAAACCATTTTAGGATTCTATGGCTGGATGTGATGGAGAAATGTCCATCTTCTATCTCCAACCACCCCTCAAAAGGAGCCTCAGAAAAGGTGAGGGATGACTGCTCACTTTTTGAGGTGCACCTCCCAGTGGGTACCCATAGGTTGGGCTTTAAATGCTCTTCCAGCTCCCCCATACATTCGCCTTTAGCTCTTATACATTTTAGGCTTCCACTGCTGAGTTTAGGGAACCATGTCACAACCCAAGGGCCTGTTTTCCATTTCAATCCTGTTAATACAGATTATCGGGGACTCTGCAGCAGACAGCAGACCACTGGTATGCAGCTACTCTGCACAAAAGGCATGGGCCAAGCAGCTGGAATTGCATCTAGGGCTGGAAGGCTTCTCCCTGCACACCCCTTCCTCCCCAAACTCTGGATTCCCCATGGTCACAAAGGGCCTTTTCCCGCCCCCTCTCAGGGACACAGTGCAGGTAGGGTGGCGGATGTTGGAAATGAGAGCCCCAGGCTTTGCTGCAGCGTGATTTTGAGGCTCACCGGGTATCTCTGCCTTGGGCAGGCATCTTGTGAGGGAACTGGCCTCTGGGATAATGGGTTGTACCCAAGGGCCCAGCCTTACCCCTGTACGGGGGCCTCTGTGGGGTAGCATCACAGAATGGCAGAATGGTTAGGGTTGGAAGTGACCTCAGGAGATCACCTAGTCCTTTGGCAGGGACACCTAGAGCAGATGACACAGGGAATGCATCCAGGTGGGTTTTGAATGCCTCCAGAGAGGGAGACTCCATGACCTCCCTGGGTAGCCTGTTCCAGTGCCTCTGCCACCTCGAATTTAAGGAAGTTCTTCCTCATGTTGAAGCGAAACTCCTTGTGTTTTTTAGCTTATGGCCATTTTTCTGCCGGGTGCCACTGAAAAGCATCTGGCACCATCCACCCACCTTTGAGATATTTATATGCATTAATGAGATCCCCTCTCAGTCTTCTCTTCCCTAGACTAAACAGGCCCAGCTCCCGCAGTCTCTCCCCATAATAGATGCTCCAGACCCCAATTCATCTTTGAGGTCTCTGTGGGACCCTCTCCGGTAGCTCCTTGTTGCATACAGGGGAGCCCAGGACTGGACACAGCCCCAGACGCGGCCTCGCTAGGGCCGAGCAAGGAGTGTGGGCGGCCGGGGGCTGGCACTGATGGACCCTACGGGAACCAGCAGTGGCATCGCCCCCATCCCTCCCCAGGGTGGGCTGCCCGCTGGGGTGGGCTGCGTTCGTACGGGGAGGTGTTCCCATCCCCCGCAGCGCACCCCGTGCTGCCCCCGCAGTGCCCGCACCCCGGGCAGCCCCCGCACGCTCCAGCCCCACGACCCCCGCCCGCCCGGCCCCACATTCGTCCCCGCCATGTGCCGCGGGCGGCGCCGGCGGCGGGGCG
>VZRF01008470.1:922581-977289 GCA_013396875.1 Vireo altiloquus | reverse complement strand
GCCTGCCTCCCGCCCACCCCCGCGCCGCCATGGACGGGGGCGCCTTCGGAGCGGGGAAAGCCGGCGGCGCCTTCGACCCGCAGGCCTTCATCCGGCAGCCGCAGACCATCCTGCGGTTCGTCTCCTGGGTAAGGCCCCGCCGCCTCCGGGGGCGGCATCGANCACACACACACACACACACACAGCCCCGCTCCCACACCACATACACACATATATATAAACTCATCGCGCTGTATGTTACATACCATTATATGTTATTATATGTTGTTATCATATGCTGTTATGTGTTCCATATTTGTTACTATATGCTTTATATATGCATGTGTATGCGCATGTATCCACATATATAATATGCGTGTGTCCATCAATATGTCTCCACACAGCCTAGATCTGCGGACACACAGATATGTCCCTATATGCTTCCGTAGCATTTATGGCTGTATCTCTGTTATATATATATGCAGGTATGTTTGGATACAGGCATCTGTCTCTAGGTTTATATATCTTTGTATGTATAAATCTCCGTGTGTGTCCACATATATATGTGCACATAGATGTACAGCTGTATGTATATCTGCATGTGTGGATATAGGCTCATATGGGGTGAGAGCAGACTGGTTTGGGGTTTCTTCTGTGGGGAGGGAAAGGGTGAGTCAGGGTGGACCATGACCCTGTCTCCATCTCAGGTGCGGGGTGTCTCTTCACTCTTCCATGCCTGTGCATTTATGGTGGATGCAGGGAGGCAGCAGGATGTAGGGTGACAGGGGGAACCCGGCAGGGGGAATGCCGCAGTCCTAGAATTGCTTCCCTGTGGGTCAGAGGGTGCTGGGCTCAGGCCATGCTGGGTGAGTTGAGGGGGCTGTAGGGGCTGGATGTCGCTCTGTGTTTTACCCTTATCACCTCAGCGCCCCAACCTGCTTTACCTGTAATGTTTTTCTCTCTGTAATTGTGGGGAAGGGGGCAGGGGGAAAGAGGAGCCTAAGGGAGTGTCATGGGAAGGTCTCTCCCTCTTCCCGTGATGCTGATCCCATGGCTGCCCATGGGGCTGGTGCGTTTGTGCAAGAAGGTCATTGGGATTAAGGGAGCGAGAGCTGCAGCAACGAGCTGGCGGGGGAGAGATTGAGGTCTCAGCCGGGAGCGGAGAAGGGAGGGCAGGGAGAGGGAGCAGGGGAGACACATGCGCGTGGGAGCTGGGAGGCAAAGCGGCAGGCTGGCTTTGAGAAAATAAAATAAAAGCAGTGCCAGGTGGAAACAAGGAGGAAAAGGGAACGTGGCCTGGCTTGCTGGTGGTAGTGGGGAGGCAGACCTTGTCCTCCCAGCCGGGTGAGTGCGTGGTGTCCCCTCTGGGTGACTCGGAGGGTGGCTGGAGAGCCCCAGGACAGCTGAGGGCTTGATTAATGCAGGCATTCTGTCTGTCTGTCCATCTGCCTGAGCTTGTTTACGGTACAGCACATCACGCTGGGAGCGTGTTGGCTGCGCCGGGGCTGCTGCTGGGAGCCAGGCGAGGGGGTACGTGTGCCCCCCGCCCCTGGGAGGCTGGAGTGGAGCCAGCCTGTGTGCCCAGGGATGATGGACGTGATGTGACCTACAAAGGCTCTCCCGTTGCTAATCTCTGTGGCAGAATTTCATCTTTCTCTCTCTGCCTCTCAGTGTGGTGGTTTTTTCCCCGTTCATCCAAGCACTGCAGGATTTTGGCTTCCCAGAGGCGCCAGGTAAGGGAGAGAGAACAAGAAATACGTTTGTTTTTTAATTAGGCACCTAATCTGCTTCAGAGTATCTCAGACACTGTTGGCTTGCTTGCCAAGCTCATTTCTGTGCCCTGCAAGGTCCCCCCTGGCAAGAAGCACTTGCTGGAGAGTGGCATCTCCTTGGGATCCCACGGTATTATCCCTGCCCATCTGACCTTGATAGAGGACAGGATGGGATTTACCCCAGGCACTTCACTTGGCCCTGGAAATTAAAGTCCTTTTGCAGAAGCTGGAGGTGCTCCAGGTCAGCAGTTCAACAAGGGAGGGTGGCATGGCCGTCATGGCGCAAGGCTATGCCTTTTGCTTTTCCACTGTCTTGGTCTTGTCTGTCCTCCTGAGCATCCCTCCTTTAACAAAGCAGGGGAACCAAAAGCTCACCCCAAATATTTAGTTGTAGTTTTAGTCATTTCTTTAAACTAGATATCAAGAGGGGTCCTTGTGGGCAGTGAAGTCCTCTCTCAGGCTGTCACAAGTATCAGACTCTTTATGGCCCCTTCCATAAATTGGTTGAACTTGGCTGAAAAAAGACTAGTTTGTGGTTTTCTTCCCCTCTCACTTCCTCTGAGAGAGAGTTCCATGGTTCCAGTGTTCAGAGGCTTTCCACTGTAAGTCTGTTTGCTGTTCATTTTCTTTTGTGATCTTTTGCCCTTCAGTTTAAATGATGTTTTTCTGTCCCTGGTGTTTTCCCCATGGTATTTATAAACTGTGATTGCATCCATACTTAGACTTTCTAGTGCCAGGCTCTATGAGCCAAACTCTTCTCGTGGCCATGGGCTCTCCCTCCTCGTGGTCTCTCTGAGAGTCTTTCCTTTCACATGCTCTTGCACGCACTGGAAGTATTTTGCCTGCCATCTCCTGAGATCTCATTTGCCTTTATCCTGCTCATGGCATGAATGGTCCATTGTCTCCCCAGGGCAAGCTGGAGGCTCCTTTTGGCCTGTTTCACGTGATGAGCTTTCACTGAGAGCAGGAATTCTCATGATCGCTTCCTCAGGCAGTGACCTTGTGCTCGGGTCATGCTGCCTTTTAGCAGACTTCGTGATGGCACAGAGGTGCACATGGCTTTTTACCAACAGGCACCAAAACTGGCTCCTGCCCAGGGAGTTTGCAGCCCATTGAGGTGGTGGCAAATCTCTAGGGAGAACTGAAGGATCAGGAACAGATGGGGTGACCGAAGATTATTTATGTTGCTCCTTACTGAAGAGGAGATAGGATAAATTTGACAGGGAGTATGCTAAACTATGGAAAGAGTTTCGCAGTTCTGGAACATCTATCCACCAGGACTGTGTTGTGAGGCAGCTCAGGTTTCATGGGTGCTTTGGAGGTCAGCAGGCACAGCAGAGTGCGTGTCTCCCTACAGAAAGGTTGCCTGGTTGCCTGGTGTGTGTGCTGGTGATCAGCGTTGGATCTGTGGGGTGCCCGTGCCAGGTTTGGATGTTTAGGTGACCCAGAAGCTGGAGTTACTGGTGCTACAGCTGGAGCTAGTGGAGCTGGGTGGCCCAGACTGAGCTGGAGCTGCACAGCTCCAGGATTCTTCTTGAAATAAAGCGAGCGAGTGTGAGCACATCCCTACCTATTGCCATTGTGCTCTGACCTGCAGGGCAGTGCAGCAGTGCTCTCCACAGCCGGTGCAGGGGAGCTGGGTGGCTCCTCTGCAACCTGCAGGCGTTGGACGTAACGCTGGCGCCGTAAATAAGTAAAATGCTAATCGAAACAGGTTGTCCCAGGTGCTCCTGTCTGCCTGGAAACCTGCTTGCTGGAGAAACTGAAGTGCTGCTCAATGTAAAAGCCTAACAAGGCAAAAGTAACTGTTTCTGGAAGCTTGCTTGGATGTGGGCTTGAGTAAGGGTATTTCCAACCAGAGCTGCACAGACAAAGCAGCCCATTAAAACTTGTCACTCAGATTGAGGTGCCAAGTCCCCCTCCGACACCAAGGTCGCTGCCTCTCCAAAGGGAGGTTTGGTAAGGAGAGGCGCTTCTTCTCCTTTTCCATCATCTGCTGCTGTTGCCACCGTGTCCTCTGGCTGATAGGAGCATCCAGAACATTTGAGCTGGTACAGGAATCACTGTCCCCTGTGAGCAAGCAGCTCCAGCTGAGCAGGGGAGGCAGGTGAAGGACAGGAACCACATTCCTGGTGACAGGCTGGCTGCTGAAAGCTGGAGGATGGGAACTAGCCACAGCATGGCAGAGAGCCCCATCTCGTGCCTTGCCAACAGGTCCCTGGCTTGCCACACTTGTACTTGGCTTTCAACACCCCTTGTCTCTTCCCAAGGACACGCAATGTGGGCTTGTAATGGCAGTTAAACTGAGCCTGCAGGCCTTGTTAGTCTAAAACCAGCTGCAACTGGTCCTACCTTCTTTCTGTCCCAAGTTAATTTAGCTGAGACATTCCCCATGTTCCTGGCCCGTAGCTCGTGCTTTCTGCCTCTGCTCCTCCACCCCGTTTTTGCTGCAGCCACCACGCTCGCTGGCTGCGTGCTTGCAAGGTACCTTGGTGCAGATGAAAGAAACACAGTGGTTCAAAGTACGTGCTGTCAGTCAAGCCCTAGGGACAGGTCTTTGTGGGATGCCCTTGTCTCGGTCAGCTTCAAAAGGGTTTTTGGGGGTTTGCTGTCACTGGGATTGGGGGAAAAGCTGTGTCAGGAGATGATCAACAGATACGCACAGTTGTACAGTGATTCAGGTTGGATACAGCAGGTTGTGTTGTTTCCAGCATAGCATTTCCAGGAAGGATCTTGGAGCAGAAACAAATCTCTCATTAATGATATTCTCAGATAAAAATCTGAGAAGTAGCACAAACACCAAAGACAGTCAGAAACACGAGCAAAAAATAAGACAACCATATGTAATCTTCTTTTTCAAAACATGAGAGGCATACAGGGGAGAAGGAGAGGAACTGCATGGTGACGGGACATGGCTAAGGCAATATTTGTGGCAAAACAAGTCAGCAGAGAGGACTTGTGTGGCTGCCTGAGGGGCAGGCACTGCAGGTGGCGGGGGGTGCGGTTCTCTGCCTATGCTGGCACAGCCAAGCCAAGGAGGGGGAGATGTGTTGCTAGAAAGAAAAGTGAACTCTTCCTCTTGGAAAAAGATGCAACTTTTGGGTGGTCACTTCACTGACGAGTGGCATAGCAATGTAGGGACCATCTAGAAAGCAGAGAAGAACCTGGATACCACCATGGATGTGTGATTGTGGAGGGTTGCAATCAGTAGTGGTGGGACAGAAGATGCTGTTTAACCATGGGAAGTGCGTGAAATCTGAGCACAGGTCTCATGGGAGGCAGAAGGGTTAATGACCAGGCAGTCAGCTGCCAAACCATGTGTGAAAAAAAAGCTGGCTGGCCAGGAAAGCGTGTCCCAGATCCCATGGCAGGAATTAGGCATGCGGAGCCTTTCTCCCTTCAGTCACCTGCTCCGGCTCAGCCCTGGCTGAGGAGCTGGTGCCATGTGGCTGATGGCCAGGGAGGGTGAGCTGGGAGGGAGATGCTGGCATACTCCTGCTCTTCCCCTGTCCCATGTTCAGGGAAATGGGGTCCAGAGAGACCGGTCCCCTCCAGCACCTGCACAAGGCTCAGACGCTGTCGAGACTGTGGGCAGGAGCTGTTTTGCTGCCTGCTTGGTGCTGGCTGGGGGGAATAAATAGAGGCCGCCTGTTTCCAAGCTGCCGGTCCCATGCATCTCAAAAGCTGCATATGTTTACTTCAAAATCAACTAAATACAAGTAGATTTAATGACAATAATAATAATAATAATATTCCATGTCTGTGCAACGCACTCCAAAGCTTTTCAGAGACTCCATTTTCAAGTGGCTGAATGAAAATGAAAGCCAGATCATCTCTGCCAATTTATCATTTGCACCATCTCCTGCTCTTGCTTTTTTTTAAAACAGAATTATTCCTGGTCATTACCAGATCATACTCAGAAGAGGTTATGGCTTCGTTCTGCCTGAGGGGGATTTGATTTGAAGTCCCACGAGGAATATTATGTCATCAAACTATTTCCCCTCTATAACAGAATAAAAAAGGGGGTGTGTGAGAGGAAGAGGCAGCACGCAGTGCGACAGATGCTGTGACTGAAGGGCATTGCAGCGAGCCCAAGCAGGCAGCTCGGCAGAAACCCTCTTCAGCCTCATCCCCACCACAGCCACCATGGGGATCTTGGGGATGAAGTCAGGAAGGCAGCATGACAAAGTCCTGTGAGGAGGTGCAGGAAAATCCTAGTGCACGGCTAGAGGCTGGCCAGGCTTTGCGTCCATCACATGATGCTCAGGAGCATCTGATGCGCGGCTGGGGATGGGCAGCATGGTGGAAAGCACCTCACATGATGCTCAGGAGGTTTTGCCTGGCTTTCTGCAGGGCTGAGCCTGCAGTGGGGAGGGACTGGGGAGCCTCTTTTCTCATCTCTCACATTTGCCTTTGGCAAAATCAGATCACCCAGTTTACCAAGAGGAAAAAAAAAGGTATTTTATGGCAGGATGCAGGATTTTGCCTGTTTTGCACTTTTCACACTATAATAAGCCCTTACATGCCTGTAATGGCCAGCATGAGCCCCTTGAGAAATGAGGAGAGGAAAACTCACAGCTTCTCTCTCTTCTCCCCGCAGTGTTAAGCATTAAGTTCATTTTGCTGCATCTTTTGGCACGTTGCTCTGCCTGTGTCAGCTTTGCAATGCACCTGGCTCTGGGCTGCACTTGGTGTCTTCGAAGCTCTTAAATGAAAACAGGAATCGAGGAAAATTATTGCAATAACCAATGTGGATGGACATAGTGTTTAAGGAGCAGTGAAGTGGAGCAAAGCCGAGTCCCAGCAACAGGGCTGAGTTGCTCAGATCTTTTCCAAGTGCTCTTTTCTGTCCATTTTTTGAGTGTAGCCAAATATATTACTGCTTATTAAATGTGTACCTCCAGATAGGCTGCACACCTGCCCAATTGATGTTGCTCTTGGAGGCTTAAAGAAACCCTCTCAACCTAAAAATCTAGTTACTTCAAGTCTGTTAACTGACTTAAGCAGCCTTGCTGAAGAAATGAGGCAGCTCAAGTGCACAAAGCTGGGGATGGCTGGCTGGTTTTTGTTACCAGGCATAAGAAAGTGGCCAGTCATCTCCCTCTGCAGAGTGGAAGGATGAGCCTCCTGTCAGCCTGCAGACAAGTCCCTTGACAGCATCTCGGTGCTCAGTCAGGAGAAGACTTCTGTCATCTTCTCCTTGCCTCCTCTTTGCATCTGGATGTGTATTTTGGGCCACTTCATCAGTGGCTGTAGGCAAGGCTTTGTGCAGCGAGTGCCAAGTGGAGGGAGAGAAGACACAAGCAGCAGTAACACAGAGCAGTAAGATGCTTGTGCCAGTGCTGCTGGTCACTGGCATTTCTTTAGAAGTGCTGCAGATGTGATGGGAACAGGAACATAAACACTTCATCCTTGAAAACTTGGTGCTTTGTAGTCTTGGCAGTCATTCATACTGCACCTGCTGCTCGAATCATCTTTGCAGGGCATGGATTGTGAAATCAAGGAAATAAAATATATTTGCTCTTTCTAAGATGACTTGCCACGTCAGTGAGCATCCACCCAGCTGCTCCCTTACCGACAAGGAATAGCTGCCATGGACAAGTGTGCAACAGTTTCTACTCAAGGCCACAAGATCTAAGCTCTCATAACTATGATTTTTTTTTTAGAAAATTGTTTGTCACAACAGTTTCTGGGTATGGACATCATGGGAATAAAATAGGTGATGTTGCCTGTCAACAGCAGCAGCAGAAGTTGCCTCTTTTGCTGTCCAGCTCTGCCTGGAATCTCTGGTTTGAGCCTGCCCATACTTGTGCAGTCAGTGTAATCCAGCCCAGCTCAAGGCTTCTGTGCACAGTGGGTCCTCACAGCGTTTTGCTGTGCAATCAGGGTGGTCACAGGCTGGCAAAGGGAGCATGCCCTCTCTTTGCCCTCTCTGCAGTGCTAGGGAGTGAAGCGTGGATCAGAGCTGATGCCAATGGTGTGGAAAACACAGAGAGAAGGAGACATCTCTTAAGCTACTATGCTTTGGTCCCTAGAAAGCTTTCCTAAGGACAAAGAGTACTTTGGGGTGGCTGTTTCAGGACAGAGAACATAAGCATCCACAGTGTCTTATTCTGCTCACAAGTGAGAACATGCTTAGTGGAATCTCCCCAGAAAACTCCTAAGATCATCTGAAATCAGATGCTTGCCTGTAAATCATACCTTGGGCACCTCCAGGCTGTGAAACAGGTTTCTCTTCATACGAGAGAAGTCTGGCATCCTGACTGACTGCAGATGGAGAAAGGAAGTTAGGAATGCCACCTTTGCTTGAAAATTAGGGAGAGGGAGATGTTCTTCTCGTCTTGTGACTCTGAGCTGTGCCTTTATGATGAGCCAGCATAAAAAGGTATGAAAGAGCAAATGCAAAAAGAAATTATTCTGTTCAGCCTAGCAGCAAAGCTAAGAGCAGAGAGAAGATGTGTATCAGGATATATCCCCACAGATGTGTCTCTGAGGAGAGACCATTACAGAAGTTCATTCATCCCGAATGATTAAGCAGAGACTCACAATACAGCTCATTGCAAGGCTTTATATGACTCAGGGAATCAACATTTTACCAGTTTTAAGTCCTAAACCCAAACTGAACACCAGACATTGCCACTTTAGAGGCTGTTCCTCATTTTCCAGAGAAAAGATAAGCTTTCTGTCTAATGCTGCTAAAAACAGGGCACCCACTTTGCAAGCTCAATATATGGAGGTTGGTACTTCAAGTGTCAGCATCAGTGCTGGTCACAGCCTCACATTGGGATGTCACTTCAGGAGTCTGTCAGCTCTTCCTCGGGTCAGAGGCACGGGGTGTTATTGCCAGTGACCCTAGGCAGACCTGTCAGCCCAGCCTGTTGTGAAGGTGTGTGAGACATCCCACTGAAAGAGCCTGGCTGTAATTGTCTGCAATTTTGCTGCTTTCCAAACCATTCAGGCTGAAATTTTGAGGACTAAATCTTTGCTTCTAGCAGAAGAGATTCTTATTTAATTTTCACGGGCAATTTCTGCAAAATACGATCAATCTCGATTTGCAAGAAGAAGGAGGAGGAGGAGGACAAATTGGTTATTTTACTTCTAAACTTGAAAAGCTCTTGTGATTTTCAGAGAACCCATACAGTTCCTACACTTAGGAACACCAGCTTCCAGCTTTTTTTAGTTTGCTCTAGTGTGATACGCCCAATTTCAGCAACCCAAGTGTGACCCAATTATGAGTCTTGAGGTGAAAAAATAATACTGGTGTCAGTGGATATTTGTTAGAGTTTAGCAGGTGAAATGTGGTTGGTGTTGAGTATCGGCCCAAGGGCTTTTGGGGGATTGTGAGTAAGGTTTTTCCTCTGGTTTTTGATGCCACAGGCCAAGCAGCAGAGGTCTATGCTGTGGATCTTGGGTATCCAACCCCACTGACGATAGGTGGTGTATTGGGTCGGCATTAATCAATAATTTTTCCTGCACTCATGAAGCTTCTTCTCTGCTTTCTGGGTTGTCTTCTGGTGCTTGGTTGGGTTAAGTGGTACTGGGGTCCTGACCAGGCAAACACTCAGACCTAGCTCCACTTCCTGCAGGAGACTTGGCCTCCTCGTCTTCTTGTGTGCTGCTTCTCCTTGGGGATGGGGTGTTGTTTCCAAGGGTGCCACGTCTTGTTGTGCAGACATCTCCCAGGCTGGCAGAGTACCCTGGTGATGTCCTAGTGCGCTTCATACATAATTTCATCCTATGCTTGAAGTCCCATTCCCATTTCCCTGAGGCTCTTGCAGGCAGCATCCAGTAGTCTGTTCCTACTGAGGGTCTTCAGATGCCCTGCAAAGAAAAATCTCTACATGCTGCCATACTATTCTCCTCTTTCTTCTGTGGGGACGGAGAAGCTGTTTATTTGAGATGCAAGGTGCAGAACTGGGGCTGCTGTAAATAGCTCTCTGCTTTGGTGAACCTGCTGTGTCAAGGAGGGACAGCCTTGTGGCAGGCGACGAAGGCTAAGCCCATGAGCAAAGATTAGACCAGCAACTGCGGATTAGGGCATTTCTACCTGGACTCATCCTTAATTCTGCCTGATCTAAAATAACATGCGGTGACAGGTAGGGAGGACTCACAGTGGCCCTGACAAGTGAACCCATAGTAGGGGTGTTTGGCCCCCAAAATCTGTGGGGAAAGTTGGAGGGTGTTGGCGTGGA
Organism: Vireo altiloquus; assembly: GCA_013396875.1. Classification (NCBI taxonomy): domain Eukaryota; kingdom Metazoa; phylum Chordata; class Aves; order Passeriformes; family Vireonidae; genus Vireo; species Vireo altiloquus. The sequence continues at coordinate 967,346 of VZRF01008470.1, read as the reverse complement.
CAGAGTGTTGGTGAGTGGACAGAAGGATGGGTGGTGTCATGGGGTGGGCTGATGGAAAACTGGTGGAGAGAGGTGTGTGATGTGGGGGAGTGGGGAGAAGGGAAGCCGCGCAGAACAGAGCTGCAGAGCAAGCAGGGCTGTGGATTGTGGGAGGGTGGATGGGGAAAAGAATGTGGTAGTTTGATAGATAAAAATCAGTGAACAGATGCATAGTAGAAACAGTTCATCTCTTGAAGGGAAAGGAGTGAATGGGAGAATAAGTGCAGACTGAGAGTATTTTCACTACTTGAAGCCATTGTATGCAGGCACCCACACCAAAACCATATCCCAATTTACACTCCATGTCACCTCCCTGTGTGTCTGTGGGAAGCCACCCTTACTCCAGACTGCAACTGCTTTGCATCGCTTTAGGTCAGATGGATAAAAAGGTTCAATCTAAAAATGTCCTATTTTAAGTTAATCCTCAGAAATAAAATGAGACCACATTCCCAGTAAATTCCCTGTGGCTACAGCCCAGGCAAGGCAGTGAGGCAGGAGCTCAACAGAGCAGAGAGGTGCTGGAGAAGGCTGTCTGACCCCTGCAGAGCTCTGCTCCTTTGTGCTGGTCTAGAGAGATGGGACTTGGCCTGACGTGTCTCCGGGCTCCCTCCCCACCAGGTGTTCTCCATCGTGGTGTTCGGCTCCATTGTCAATGAAGGGTACGTGAACCGCGTGGACGAGTTAGAAGAGCACTGCATTTTCAACCGCAATCACAATGCCTGCAACTATGGCATTACCGTGGGAGTCCTCGCCTTCCTCAGCTGCCTTCTTTACCTGGCTCTGGATGCCTACTTCCCGCAGATCAGCAGCGTCAAGGACCGCAAGAAGGCAGTGCTCTCGGACATTGGAGTCTCGGGTGAGCTTCCTGGCCGTTTGGCCCTAGTGGCTTATTCAAACTATTCTGGCCAACTGCTCAGTGTCAGGCACTCCCTGGAGTAGGTCTAAGGGGCCAGGAGCGGAGTGAGGGCAGGATCAGGTGAAGCACCTGAATTTGCTAAGGTGGGCTTGAAAGTTTTTCACAGTTAGCCCCTTGTCTAGCGGTCCTATGTACAGCTATGACAAGAGAAGGGGAAGGATTGTGCCCTGTTTTGTTTTTGCTTTGGAATGCCCATTTCTCTCACTGCCAGGTGTGTCTGCCTGTGCCTGGCAGAGAGGGTGAGTACCTCCTACCTTCACCCCTTTCCTGGGGTCACAGCATGTTAGTGATCCTTCGGCACCTTTCCTTGATGTGAGTCCCTGAGCTGTTCTGTCCTAAGCACAAGCTGGTCTCTGTGCAACTGCAATCCGGCTGCTTCCCACTCTTTTACAGCTCTTTTGCGTGGAAGGAATTGCTCTTTACTTGTCCTTGCAGGACAGGATTTTGAAGCAGTGGCTGTTTCATAGAGCCCAGATGATCGCTTTAGTACTGGAAGCCCTTCAGGTTCCCTCCCAAGGCCAAATGCAAGTCCTGTGATCAATCCAAACACAAGCAAATGAACTCTCCTGAGGTTCTTTCTGCAGACACCTATTGGTCACCTTGACAATTTGCTGTCAGGGAGCCTGCCAGCTCACTTGGGCTCAGACTGGCTGAGCAGTCAGCTTTGCCCAGTCTGCAACATAGTAGTGGGTCTCAGAGGGCTGAAATTTCCAGAGAAATGTAATAGGTATATGTTATGCTCACACATATCTTCTTGTTCTTCGTTCTTCCCTTTGTCATGATGGTGGTGGTCCAGCCTTTTGGGCATTCCTCTGGTTTGTTGGCTTCTGCTTTCTGACCAACCAGTGGCAAGCTTCAAAACCAGAAGACAACCCACTGAATGAGGGAGGGGATGCAGCCCGAGCAGCCATCACTTTTTCGTTTTTCTCCATCTTTACCTGGGTGAGTACAGTAGCCATGATGTTGAATCAAATGTCCTCTGTGCTGTATTATCTTGTGGGGAGTAAAAGGTGACTGGCTAAGAGTGATTCCCTCTGGGGGATCTCAGTTCACATGAATTCTGAGAAGGAAAAGTGGGAGAGGAGGTGGTTGGGAAGTAAACTTGGGAAACAGGACTCAAAAACTTATGTGGAAGAACGTTTTAGAGCACTAATAAGCACAATGGGAAAGAGAGTCCCATATCCCAGTAAGGAGTGTTCTTTACAGACCTTTAATATGGCCTTGGACAAACCAGCTCCCCAACTACCCTTGCCATAGAATCATAAAATAATTTGAGTTGGAAGAGACATCTCTTACAGGTCATCTAGTACAACCCCCCTGCAAGGAGCAGGGACATCTTCAACTAGATCTGGTGGCTCAGAGCTCAGTTCAATCTTACTTTGAATGTTTCCAGGGATGGGGCATCTACTACCTCTCTGGACAACCTATTACCATTTTCTCTGTGTGTCAGAGGACTTGAACAGCATTTTTACCTTACAGACACTAAGCAGAGAAGGGAGCTCCAGGCCAGGGGTTGCACCCATCTCCCTCCCACTTTTGCTCCCATCAAGCAAGATGTCATCATTGTTCTTCTGGACTCTGTCTGCACCCACCACTGGAGTGCCACCTCAGTGGGTCACCTCTTAGGAAGGTGATGGTACTGTCTTAAGACTGCCCTTTCCCCAGCAGTTCCTTATTGCTAGTTTCCTGGAAAAACTGTTGTGTGCAATGTAAATATCCCTGATGACTTCCTCCTGCCTCTGAAAGCACCAAGCACAAGTGAATTTTTTCTGAAGTGACAGGATAGTGCCAAGCAGGAAAGCATTTTAACCCTGTCTCATGCATAAGCCCTTGTAGAGCTTTATCTTCTCCTCCTCCTACAGGCCCTGATGTTGGGCAGGGGCCAGATAGGAAAGGTGCCATAAGACCACAGAGCTGTCGGAGAGGAAGGGGGGCTGCAAAGGGTTGTGCTGTCAGCACCCTCGCCATGGTGACACCGAGCGGGATCAAGGGACAGCAATGTGTGTGTGTTCCCTTCATGAGCAGTGTCCTGCACTCGAGTGCTGCCGAAAGCCCTTTGCAAGCTCCAGCAGAAAGTGTGACAAGGAGCAAGGCTTTTGCAAGGGGTCCCTTGGGACACTTTGGGAGGTGCCATCACCTGCAGTGATCCTCTCCCATGCACAGCAAGTGGCTTGCAAGTGGCTAAACAGGAATCCTCTTCGCCTGGTTCCTTGGGGTTTGTTTTTATTTCAGTCAAACACTCTGGTTTGCTCTACCTTACTGATTCTCCTTCCCACACCCCTCTCTCTCCTCACAGGGCTTCCTCGTATTTCTGGCTTTCCGGAGACTCAGAGACATTAATTTTCAGGAGGAATACAATACCCTGTTCCCTAACTCCCCATCCTTGCTGCCTTAGTGCCCCTTGCTGATGGGAGAATTTGGGGGAAGGGGTGGAGGGATGCAGCTGGAGGAGGTCACTGAGCAAAGCTGGTTCCAATGCCCTGACTGAGTTTGTGGTCACTGCAGGGCATGGGATGGGGAGATATGGGCCACTGAATTGGAGTGGGGTTGTCCACTGAACTTGGAATCTCACTTTGGAGAGTTGGAACTGGCAATTTCTTCTCCTCTTCTGCTCCCTTCTCTCCCTCACCCATACCCTAACTAATGCTGTATAACACCACTGTGCCTTTTTTTGATGACTGCTCAGACCTAATACTTCGGGCAGGAGATGCCTTCTGTCCCCACCATTTTATCTCTTCCCTTTCTTCCCGGACCTCATTCCCCAAAAACCTCTTCCCCATCACCTGCTAGACTGCTCACCTCTCTCAGGGATGCTCTGGGACAATGAGCCATGCCTGCTGAACCTTGTGCCCAGGCTCCCCCAGTCCACCAAAAGGTGCCCTGCCTGCAGTGCCTGAGGCCGGAGACAGCAGTTTTCTTGCTAACTGTCCCCTGGTCTGAGAAGCAGCTGCCTTGCTTCCTGCTGCTCCTTCCCAAGGTCTGTGCTACACCTTGCGGATGTTGACTGGTGAAGGGGTTTCAGGGGGTGACCTCTACCTCAGTACTTGTCAAATCCTGCTATCCTTACTGGCTTTACAAGCCAAATGGCCTGTTACACGCAGCCCAGCAGCTGAGCCCTCTGGTGTTGCCGAGGCAGATTGCCTTCCCACAGCCAGGAGGGGCTGACTGGGATAACCACTTGCCAGCTGAGCCTCTGCGACCCGCGCGATGTTGGTGAAACCCCACCACCAGACAGGAGGTGCCCTGAACATCCCAGAGAGAGCAGGGAGCCTTGGCAGGCTGCACACAGCCAGCTGGACCTGCAGCCATCCCTGCCCAGTCCTCCTCTCTCCTTGTGGGCTCGTGCTTTCTGTGGGACAGTGTGGACTTCCATGCTTGTGGGGCGTTTCACCAACGACCTGCCAGGCGGGCCTTGCACACTAATCCGTAACCACTACTAACCCCACTTTTGTTTGTTTCTCTTTTTCGGTACGTTCCCCCTCTTTTTCCTCTTCCCTCCCCTCTCTGCTTCCCATCTCTTCCCTTCACCTCCTCCCTTAAAGGTGGGCCAGGCATTCCTGGCGTATCAGCGTTTCCAGCTGGGTGCCGATTCGGCCCTCTTCTCCCAGGACTACATGGACCCAAGCCAGGACTCCGGCATGCCTTATGCTCCCTACACGAACGAGGAGGATGCTACAGATGCGGTGGGGACGTACCAGCAGCCCCCTCCAGCAGATGCTTTCGACACCGAGACACAGGGGTACCAAACGCAGAACTACTGAGCCACCGAGGCCCCTCTCCCTTCCCCTTTCCCTTCTGCCCCCGTTCCCACTGCCGGCAGAAAGCCGAGGCACAAACAAGACACGTGCGTAGTGGTACAAGAGGTGGCTCTCAGCTATGCTCCAGCCTTCTGGGTCATCTGTTTTTATTTATTGTTTTTAAAAAAGGAAACAAAAAAAGGAAAAAAGGTTTCCCCATCACCTCTTCCTTCTCCTCTCCCACCAAGCTACCGGCCAGAACCAAATTTTTCCAAAATCTGCATTTTGATAGGAAGGTCCCCCCTTTCCTCCTCTCCCTCCTGCCTTGCTGCAGAGGGCAGAGTCTGTCTTGTGGACAGGAGAGGAGCTATGGCACCGGCAGGGCAAGGGAAAGGGTGTTGGAGGCAGGACAGAAGAAATGAGAGGGATCAGGGACCTTCCTAGAAGTGATTGTATCTCTGAAGGTTGGAGTAGATGTGGGAGCATCCGAATTGGTCTGGAGCACCTGGTGGCTCAGGGAGGGGAATGGTGTTGGAGTCAGCATACAAGAGAAGGGGCCTAGAGGACAGAAGGAATGGTGTCCTCCATGTAAAGACAGGAGGGCTTTTCCCTGCCACATGCTAGTGAAGGAGGGGTGCTTTATTTTTAGAGGGTTTGGGAGAAGTGGTATGGGGAGAGGGGGAGCACAAGGAGAGAAAATGGGAAGGGAAAAAGGAATATTTGCAGGTACAATCAGAAATCACAGGCATGTCCGTAGGTTACAGCAAGAGACTGAGCAGAGCAGAGGGGCAGTGCCTCGAGATTCATTCCTTCCTCAGCCCCCTTGGGTTGAGGTGGAGGTGATTCCCCTCACCTGTACATCCTGCTAGTCACTGCTGTTCTCAGACCAGTGTTTGATGAGGCAGGAGGGGAGCCATGCCCAGTCCCTGGGCCCAGATACAGTGCCTGTGGGAGGAAGGATGGAGGAGGTGGGCTTCTAGAGAGCCCTGAGAGCCTTCAACTCCAGCTGGGCTGGTTTGAGGGGGAGAGGGGAGCTTTGTCATGTCACGGAGGGTGAGAGGAGAAGAAAGACAGTTTCGCTCCTCAGGTCCTGCTGAACCTTCCTCTGTTCCTCTGTTCCTTTACAATAGGGCAAAGCCTCTTGCTGACACTATCTTTGTAGCACACAGGAATGGAGCAGGACGCCACTTAGAAAGAAATACTGCTGCTGGGATGGCCAGCATGTGTCTGGCTCTTGCACAGGGGTGCAACTAAGCTGGGAAGGGTCTTGCCCTGCATGGCTGCGCTTTGCCTCCCACTCAGATAGAGAACATGTCTTGGTGTGCAGCGAATTGGTTGGGGCCAGACTGAGTTGTCGTCTGAAAACTGGTCTTTCTGTACTTGGCCGTACCTTAGTGCTCTTCTGCAGCATCTCAGATCCTGGCTGACTTTAAAGCCTCGCCTAGGTGGCAGCAGTGACTCTTAGATAGAGCTCAAATGGGTATCATTCCACACTCTTTATGATTTTGCTCCAAGTAAAGACACAGCTGTGGAAGCCCACTTTCTGTTCAGGTTAGAAGTTAGGTCTGTGCGTGAAGACAGATTCCCAGATTTCCCCTTAACGGAAATAATTCAGCAATAGCTACCTAGACAATTCTCCCAGGCACAGACATCTCTCAGAGCATGAGAAGCAGGGTTTACCTTGCAGCAGTGAGGAGCTCCATCCCCCAGGCAGCCACCCTGCTTGATGCAACACTGGTCCCAGTAGCAGAGATCAGGAGCACATCCAAAATATGCAGGTGCCCGCACTGCACATGCAGCCTATTCCTCATAGCACCCTTAGGAGTGGGGAGAATGGGACACAGGTCTGGCCTGTGTGAACATCTCATCTGGAGGGCACCAAGGTTTTATCAATCCTTCCCTCCTCCCAGTGCCCCACAAACGTAAGGAAGGGGTAGAAACTGTAGAGCAGCAGGCCCCCAGAGGGAAGTGGAGCAGTGTTCTCCACTGTATACAGGCACCGTTTCTCCCCGTTCCTACCAGCACATTTTTGCTCCTGGTGGCTGTCCCCATGGCTTGTTCTCCCCAGGCTTGCCCCATCTTGCTGGTGGTTGCCCACTGGTGAGGACAGGAGCGGGGTGTTCAGGTAGCCCTACGGACGCAGCAGGAACAGCTGGGCACAGGCACACATCCCTTGCTCTGTGGCTATGAGTGAATGCAATACTGTAAATAGGAGGGGTGCTTTTAGGAAGGAAGCCCCTCGAGCTTCATTTTCTGTGGGTTCAGCCTAATATTTAGGCTTGGGATGGGTTTACTTTATTGAGAGAGGTTTGTTGTGACTGGATGTGGGGGGAGCACCCTCCCATCTGTCTCCCACCAGGGGAGAAGAACGAATTAATGACGAGGTGGAGGAGGAGGAGAGAAATTAGTTGTACTCACCCAGACTCATCTGTATCATCCTTCATGCTTTCATTTGGGGTGTGGGGAGGGAACCGAGAGGAGGAGGAGGAGGCTATAAATAACCAGCCCTTGGCACAAAACTGTGTTGTACCTCTTGGGAGGTCCCTCCTCTGGAGTGATCAGGCACATAAGGAGAGGTACAGACAGTATGAAGGGGTCCTGCCTGGGTCTCTGTTTTGGGGTGTGGTGCAGGAGCATCTTGCATGCCCCTTCTCCCATCAGAGTTACGTAGGTGACTAAACACCATTTGGGGCTAACTAAATGAACAAGCTTTTCTTTATCCTCTTTGGCTTGCTTCCCTCATGTAACCAGCTGACGGGCTCAGGTGAGCCTGAGGCAGGAATGAACCTCCCCCTCAGAACCAGCACTTCAGTGAGACATGATGTGACCGGATGAGCCAGGTGGCTTCATCTTGGGTTACTTCCCATCTCTCTGTTGTTCTCCTTGCTTTGTGTCAGAAGAAAAGCATTGATGTGACAGGAGACACTACAAGAGTAGATACTTGGACAACTTCTTTCTTTTGCTCATGGGAGAAGACATACTCTGCTTGGGTTCACATGCTTTCAGCCTTTGCAGTGGAGGGTTGATGGTGACAGACCTGGAAGTGGGACTCTGCTTGTTTGCACGTAGCCCTTTAAAATGCAAAATGCAATTTCCAGTGGCATTTGGCTGGTTCTGCAGCTGGTGAGACATACAGACCTATCTAAAGGGCTGGTTATCTTATCTTAGGTGCTTCTGATAAGGTGCTGCCTATTTCTGGTGATCATAGGTGAGACCTGAGCAGCTGACTGGAACATAATACATTTTGCATTCTAAGTGCGGGTGAGATCAGCCCCACTCTAGGAGATCAGAAGGAAGGCTGTATAAGCGAAATGATAAGACGGCTTTCTTCCCCCTCTGCCATTTGTTCAGATTACAGAGGATTATGCATCCCCTGTTGGGAGCAATGGCCCCTTGATGTCTTCTTATCTTACGAAGCCCCCGAGTAAAGGACTGTTTTGTGGAAGCAGAGGCTGAGAAGGGCAAAGAGATGATGAAACCTTGCCCCAGTTCTATCTGTGGATTCAGCCTCCTGATGTGTTCCTGTCCCTGGCTCACCCATATCCCCACCACCCTGTTCATCACCTCATCACACACCCTTCCTCTCTGCGTTATTCCTGGCAGTTCCCTCAGGGGAGGAGGTGTCTTTGTCCCTGTACCCTTGCAAGCACTTGGGAGGACCCAGGAAGGCAGCATTGCAGGGTGGTTCTCACAGGAGTCTCAGCTCCCATCCACAGAGCAGGTACAAGGTAAGGAGCCCAGTGAGGCCACCTCACGCAGCTAGTTCAAATCATCCATCCAGACATCTCTGTGCTGCCTGTGTGGCATTTGTAACACCACCTGGGCTGCCTTGCCCCTTCCCCTGCCACATTACTGCCTGTGTATAGTATATATATTATATATATATATTTAAAAAGATGTATAATATAAAGCTATACATATATACGTATATCCGATGACTCATGGATGGCCTGCCGCATACAGGATCCTCTGAGTGGTCTTGTCTAAGCCCGAGTGTCCCTTCACCCCNNNCCCCGTCTGTTCTGAAATTCAACTACAGTGAACCCCGCCACCTCGGCACCTGTGTTTACAATGTCCTATATATTTGTGGTTAACAAAGTGAAGGTGGTAACTACTGGTGTCTCAATAAAGTTATGACGTTCAAAATAACCATACTATATGGAAAAAAAGTGGTCTGGATTTTCTTCTTTGGGGAGGGATGGCTTTTTTAGCTTGGTTTGCTACAAGAGCATTGGCTCCTGTGCTCTTGTATGGCCACGCTGGCAAGTTTAGTGACAATCAGTGGCTTGAATGGAGGAAAGAAACCTAAAGAACTGCCCTTATTGAGATGTTTCAGTGGAAGCTAATGGTTACTTGTTTTACTTGGCCTAAGTTTCAAATCACACACACCATCAAGTGTCTCTCACCTAATCAGTAGGAAAACCTGAGGAATCTGACATGCATGTTAGAAGTGGACTCTCACTGTAAAAAGGATGTGGCAATAGGAGGTGTGGATGGGGGACTTGAAGAAATACAGGATACAAACCTATATGAAAATAAACACCTGTATTTCCACACCGAGGGAAGCAGATCTGTTTAGTCCTTTGATGTGTCTTTATTCATCTACGTGTGACCATTGCTCGGGTGTCTGGTGTACTGCAGGTTTTCAAAACATAATCAGATCCTGGGAAATGAGCTCTCAGGACACTGCCCACAGTAGGTGCCAGTGATTGGTAGCTCATCACTAAAAATGATCTTGTTTCAACAGGCTCTGAAATAAAAATGAAATTCAAAATCCCATCCTGTGCTGACTCTTAGCTAAAGCTTCCTTCTCATCCTCTTTTAATGAGTGTCACCTGAGTACCTGAGTATCACATTTCCCAACCCTTGTGGGGTTTCAGGACCATAAGCAGAGGCACATGATGGTGAACAGGCTCTAGCCATTCCTCCAAACTGTCTCCCCTCTTGGGGACACTACTGAGCACACACCGCAGCTGAACATCAGATTATGTGCAAAAGTGTTGGTGGACCAACCCATCTGTTCCATGATTAATCTTTGTTTGGACAAAGACCCTTCCTACAGTCACAGCTTTTGGGGCGGATGTGTTGTGGAGATACTGAGCCCACAGAAAGGCAAATGTCTGTGTTGGCAACAGGTGGAGTTAAGAACTGGTGAGACAAAATGTTGCCAAAAGCAAGCATTTCAGATGAATAGGACTCCAACATTACTAGTTTGTTTGTGTTTTCTGATCATTTCAAATCTCTTTAATTTTGCTGGTATTTCACATGTTTATGAGTCATGTTTTGAAGCTTCTCCCTGCAGCCATGACATCTAGAAACAATTCTGTTATAAAGTTGTTTTCTTTTTTTAAAAAAGTTCACATAATCCCAGGACTCAAGGAGATGAAACTTTGTTTAGTGTATCAAGGAATTCAATAAAATTATATGAAACAACCCATTTCCCTCCCTCAAAAATCCAGCTGGCCTAAAACTACAAACTGTTTTGCAATGGTATTTGACTCTCTCTTGTGAGGATCAGCACACCCTCATCATTTCCCCTTTCTCTAGCAGTAGTTCTCTACATTGGCTCTCCAACTCTCAGAGGGTGCTGGGGGAAGGAATCCGTTGTTTCCAGCTTTCCTTCCTTAATACTTGTTCTTTCTATTGCCCCATCTTATTTCTCTGCCCTTCCAGCATGCCTCGAAACAGTGGCCTCCAAAGAAGTGAGGAGCATTAGGGCACCTGCACCTGTGGGAAGCATCAGGCTGAGGTTGGTAAAGGTAGATGAGGTGACCTCGGAGTGAAGCTTGTGTGAGGCCTCACAACACCACCCCCCACCACTCCTTTTTGTTTGCTGTAGGAGCAGAACAAGTGTGGAAAGCTGGTTCTGTCAGAGATACCCTTGCTTTTTTCCATGTCACCTCCTGCAAGCTTTGCCAAAAATCATGGCTCTCCTTTCCAGCCCCAGCCTCCATTATCATCAAGACAGAAAAAAAATCCCCATAAATACATCTCACATGCAATCAGTAGAGAGAAACTAAATGATGTGATGGCTTCTGCCAGCACTCCGGTAAATGCTTCCTGGTTTCTGAGCGCCTACAAGAGCACTGTGCCGGGGCTGCCCCAAGCTCCCTGCTCCCCATGGCACGTTGCTCAGTCATGCTGTTCATCTTTCATCCAACAGCCGAGTAATGACCACGCTTCTTCCTTTCCTGCAGAGAAAGCTTCAATAAAAACAGGAAGGCAGCAGTACAGCTTGGCACCAGGAATACTGTGTGTATAATCCCTAGCACTGGGGACAGCGTAAATGGGAGAATAATTACAAAAAGAGAGAGAGAGGGGGGAACGAGAAATGTGGGAGTTTTACACGAGAGGGGGATGTGTATATCTGGTAGCCACTGAATCATATAATTAATTTACTTGTGCATGGATGGTGATGTTTAGTGACCAATATCCTGCATTCCTGGGGAGGTCTTGGCTGCATGGGAATACAGCACATCAATTTCTGAGAGGATTTGCAGAAAGTAAGAAGCATAAATAAAGGTTAAAATAACCTTGATCAATACAGCCAACAGAAACTCAGTTGGTGCCGTATTTCATCTTCCAAGTGCTGCATAAAGATTTCAGTGAGCAAACATTCACGGAGCAGCTCAGCAGCTTCTGTAACACTTTGGTTTGGAGGACTGTGAATTGCTGGACAAACATGCATTTAATGCTGCAAATGGCCTCGTTTGCTAAATCCTACTATTCACGTTTTTTCCTGGTCAAGTAGTTAATTGACTCACTCAAAGTTAGGGCAGAAGCTCAGTCACAGAACCACAGGAGTATCCAGGCAGAATCTAACACAAGTATTTTCACCAAGAAAAAAATGCTTTGTACCAGGTCTGCATTTTGGCACAAACTGGCAGAAAAAAATATAAACCCAAATGACAAAGATTAGTGACTACAAGCTGAAGCCAGATATTTAAATTAAGAACAGGGCACATTTTTAACGGCAAGAGGTGACAAGCCATTGTACAAACAAGGAAAGTGGCAGATTTTCTATCTTGTATCTTTAGGAAAGTTGTTTTGCTCTCTCACTGACTTCACATTCTGCCTTATCGCACTCTCACACAGACTCTGCTCTTGTTAGTCTCAAAAGGACTCACTTAAGACAGAAATGACTCCTGAATTCCCAGTCCTGCAATGCAATGCACCTTGACAGTCTCTGGGCACACACAAAGCCTTGCTGATTTCAGTGTCACTCTGAGCAAGGACAGAGTCTGACTGTGCTCATCAAGGTGCATGACTGCAACCTTCAATGGCATTAAATAACCATAAGCTGCTGCTGCAATGCTGAAAAAGTGTCATCCTGTTTTAAAGCAAAGACACTTGACTGCAGCTTTTTAATGACATGGACAATGCTGTGCTATGCGTTTTTCTGCAGCACTGGGAATTCTTCTTTTGATACTGGCAAGAAAACAAATCTTTTTCAGTACTAAATCTGTCCGTCTTACTTTGAATACAGACTTCAGACCTGTTCCTATAATTATTTGCACCTATTCACAGCTTTACCCACAGGAATACTCTGAATGACATCACTGAGACCAAGCTTATACAGAAGCCTAAACCTGAGGAAGCTTGTTTGTAGACCCAGGTTCTAAATTTAGCGTTTTCTTCTCTCTTTGCACAATATAAGCTTAAAAAAAGGTAATTCTCCCTGTGTACCTAACTCTGCTTGAATGTCTGTATATTTGTGAGCCTTGCATGAAAGGGAAGGATCTGTAATCTTTGTATATTTTGGGGATGTAACAACACAGTAGACAAAGGATTTACAGGAAAGGAAGCTGGAATCATCTGGCAGAAACCCCTGCAGGAAAAGCCATCATTCCATAGAATGAGGTTAATTAACTGGCAATTATTTCTGAAGTGCATCTGAATCTAATATATCTGCCACAAAGATGTCATTACAAGCGTATCAAGCCACTGCTGGAAGTCAAGGCTATTTAACACTCCCACCCTCACCACGACTGCGCTGCTACCCACGACTGAAACTGCATGTCTCTCATGTTGGAGCCCCTGCAGCCACAATACACACAGGGAAACACACAGGGCTCTTCCCCAAGCCGCCGCTGCCACAGCCTGACTGCTGACCATCACTCACATTAAGATATGCCACTCATGCTCCTGGAGGGCTCTTCTGCTGACTTACAATATTGAGAAAGCAGTGAGATTGAACCTTGTGTCTTCCCTCCTCCCCCAGCTGAGCTGATTTAATGGAAACAGCCTATGTCTGCTGAGAAAGGATCTTAAATAAGAGCAAAATCAGTGATCTCTGATTTCATCTGTATTGCTCAGGCAGGCACAGAAGAGATTTTACTGTTGTGCCTGACTCGAGACTACCAAGAACTGCTCCAAACTGCAGTGAGTATTGAGAACCACTTGTCATCTGTTCTAGACACCTTCCTACTTGCTGCCCTGAGAGCATGGTCTAACTACATCCTTGTTACGGCCTGCAAAAGAGAGAGAGAAAGGGCTGGAGAGAGACTCCAAGCTGTGACACAAGGATGCCATGGATGTGGCGTCTATGGAGCAGGATGCAGCTGAGAGCTGGTACCTGGGCTGAGCCTTTCCTAGAGGTTGCTTGGAACATGATGCACTAAGAAAATCATTTCAACACCAGGCTACCTCAGGGCTCTCTGGCACCCAGGTTGACCCCATTTCACAGGATCCAGGATTCACAGTATCGACTGCACCTCAAGGGCTGCGTTCCATTTTGGGCCCCTCACTTTAAAAACAACATTGATATGCTGGAGCAAGTCCAGCGAAGGGCAACAAGGCTTGTGAAAGATCTAGAAAACACGTCCTATGCAGAACAGCTGAGGGAGCTGGGTTTGTTTAGTTTAAAGGGGAGGCTCAGGGGGGACCTCATTGCTCTCTGCAACACATGGAAAGAGTTTGTAGTCAGGTCGGGGCCAGTCTCTTCTACTGTGCCTGCAGTGAGGGAACTAGAGGAAATGGCCATAAACTGAGACAGGGGAGATTCAGATTAGATACTAGAAATTTTTTTTCCCACTGTTATGGTGGTCGGGCATTGGAATACGTTGCCCACGGAGGTGGTTGGGTCACCATCCCTGGGGGTGTTTAAGACGCATCTGGATCTGGTGCTGGGTGATGTGGCTTAGGGCTTACAGTGGCAGTGCTGGGAGGACAGGTGGACTGGACGATCTCAAAGGTCTCTTCCAACCTCGATCATCCCACGATTCTGTGATCGTCACAACCCTGCCCCTCTTTCCTCCTCTCCTCCTCCACACACACACGCTGGCAGTGGCGGCCAACGGGTGCTTCTTTCTCACACCCCTGAAGGCCATAGGTAAGCAATGGAGATGCCTGCACTCCGCCTAGACCAGAAGAAAGGTGTACCGACAGGTAAATTTCCAAGCACGCCAAAGCTCCGTGGGCTTTCCCTGGGGCCGAGCTGCGGCACCGCCTCACGCGGGGGCGGGGCCTGAGCGGGCCGAGCTGTGGCGGCGGAGGGCGGCCGCTCCCGCTCCAAGATGGCGGCGCAGAGGAGGAGTCTGCTGCAGAGTGTGAGTGGCATCTTCCCCCCCTCCGTGCACTCGCACCCCCCAGGTGGGTGCGAGGGAGTCCCCGGGCCTCCTCCTCACCCGCCCCCCGCGCTGCCGTGTGGGAAGGGGGAGGTCCCCCCGCAGTGGGGCGGTGGGTTGCTGCTCTCTCGCGCCCCGTGCCGCCTCAGGGCAGGGGGTCTCGGCCTGCGGGGGTCCCTGCGTGGTCAGCGGTCCGCACCCCGGGCTGACCGGCCGCTCTGCAGCGCACGGTGGTCGACAGGTGGCTGCGGGGCCGTGACAGTGCTGCGGGCTTCGGGGTGCCCTGCTGTGAGACGGGGCAGCTGGCGTCTGCAGGCCCAGAGGGAGATGGCGGCCCCAGGGATGTCTCTTTAATTGCTGGTTGCAGCAGCAGGCCCCAGTCCCTTGTCCTGGGTGAGTAGTCCTGGGAGAATCCAGAGCTTTCCCTGTACCCCCGTGCCAAGGGTGCGTGAGGATCTGATTCACCATAGGAATAGCTAAGCTAGTGCTGTGCTGTATGGAGTGCAAAGCTTGCATGCAAATTTTGCTCCTAGTTTCTTGTTAGCAAGAGCCGAAGTGCAGCCAGAGCTCAGCTTCAGAGGGAGGGGACATGGTAAGTGATCCTGTTCTGCAGCAGGGAAATAGGGAGTTACTTGCTGTACTGTTAGTTAGCAAAGGGAGAAGGGTTGAGAAGAGGGTGGGGGTGGACTGGTAATCTGTACTGGACTACGATCCTCACTTCGTGCTGCTTGGAGTTTACATGGTCTCTTTCCTCTTCTTGTCTGCCAGGAACAGCAACCCAGTTGGACAGATGATTTACCATCCTGCCATCTCTCTGGGGTGGGCTCAGCTCCAAACCGTTCCTACAGTGCAGATGGCAAGGGGACGGAGGGTCACCCCTTGGAAGATAACTGGTTAAAATTCAGGTAAGTGCATTACAGCTGGGACACCAACTCTTGCTGGCACAAGACCAGGTAAAAGAGGTATTTAGTTTGTCCCACAGGACTTGGAAGAAGAGGGTGGGGCCTGAGCCAGAGGTGTCTACAGGAACTTGCTACTTGTATCTGTGTCTTACAGACATCTGTGACCTCTTTGCTTCTGCCCTCTTGGCAGGAGTGAGAACAACTGCTACCTCTATGGTGTCTTCAATGGTTATGATGGCAACCGAGTCACCAACTTCGTTGGTCAGAGGCTCTCTGCAGAATTGCTGCTGGGCCAGCTCCATGCAGATCATAGCGATGCTGACGTGCGTCGGGTTCTGCTGCAGGTAAAGAAGCTTTGAGTGGGAGCAGCTCCTGCTTCTCACGCTACCCACCTCCTCTTTGCCATCAGGGAGCAGCATCTGGTTTCTGTGGGGGTTGGAAACATCTGGTGGTTGCAGTTGCACTCATCTGTAGTGCTTTGTTTCACTCCCGCCTCATACCCATCTGTCTCCTGGCTCCGTCAGCACGGGAACGAGTCAGCCTGTGAAGGAGATGACAGTGAACGAAGGGGAGAAGTTAATGTGTGGGGAGATGGATTTGTGAGTGCGCTTACTTGAGTGACAGGATCAACACACAAGATCAGATAGGTCTCTGACATTGCTGCGGATGAAGTTTTTACGGTGTTGTCTTCTGTTTTGAGTTGTTGCAGATTGTTTTTACAAACTGTTAACTAATTGTGCTGAAACAATTGTGTTTCAATGTGCTGTAGTGATCCTTGAATGTCTCTATGTACAGTAATCATCCACTCTTACAAGCTGGTCTTAGAGAGGTGAGGATGGGTAGCCCCAAAGGTCTGTAAGCATTGGATATGAGTTTACTTTCTCTTTATGGCCTTTTTTAGGCTTTTGATGTGGTGGAAAGAAGTTTCCTGGAGTCCATTGATGACGCCTTGGCAGAGAAGGCCAGCCTGCAGTCTCAACTACCAGAGGTAATGTAACCTTAAGAGCAGAGCTGGAGGTCCCACCTTCCCGATTGCTGGATGAGGTTTGGGCATATTAGTCAGTTTGATCCAAGGGAAGCTGTAAGTGAGTTACTTCTCCATGTTTCTTTTCTGGAAGCTTGCATGAAGTGAAGCAAGTGCCTTGGTTCATTTCCCAGAATTCCCACTGTTCATACTGGCACTGCTTAGACCTATCACTGGTTATCTGAATAAGGAACTGAGTGTATCACAGAGAGGACTTCAGCCTCTACCTATGGCTCTTCCATGACAAAGCCATGCAGATAAGAGGCAAGGCCTCAAATCTGCATGGCATCTGGGCAGATATGGGCTCTGTTCTTCAGGTATACTGGACTGTCCTGTCCAGAACCATATCAAAGCTGTGTCATTCACTAGG
Source organism: Vireo altiloquus (assembly GCA_013396875.1). Classification (NCBI taxonomy): domain Eukaryota; kingdom Metazoa; phylum Chordata; class Aves; order Passeriformes; family Vireonidae; genus Vireo; species Vireo altiloquus. The sequence goes on along the minus strand of VZRF01008470.1, from coordinate 950,792 downwards.
ATTGAACAAAAACATTATATGTCTTCTACAGGCATGACACAAAGCATGTCAAGATGAGTCCCTTTCCTAAAAAAATTTTATTCCAGCTGTGATTCCTATGTTGTGGACTGTGTGTTTAAGCTTCTCCCTCATTTTGGCTTCCAGGGTGTCCCTCACCACCAGCTCCCTCCTCAGTACCAGAAGATTGTGGAGAGATTGAAGGTTGTAGAGCAGGAGATCTCTGGAGGAGCCATGGCTATTGTGGCTGTCGTTCTCAACAACAAGCTCTACATCGCCAATGTGGGTGAGTTGGTTTTTGTCAGTGGCTCAGTCTCAGCATTCCTGAGGATGGCAAGGGTTCTAGGAAGTAAAAGAAAATTGAATGTGGGGGACAGTTTCTTTGGTCTGTGGCCGAGCAGTGATACACTTGCTACTTATACAAGCACTTGAAATGAGCTTGGCTCTTCATCCTGGCAGATGTTGGCTGATGTGGTGTGTATGGCCAAAAAACAGAGGGAAAACGAGTTGAGAGGAGTAGTGCAGGTTCACTGAGAATTAGAGAACTTTTTGGGAGGTACCGGCTCAGGTCTGGATGGAGAGCTGCCTAGCAGACCCACTATGCCGCTAGCAAGGCTGCTTTTTTGAGGTCATCATGAGACAGTACATGAGCCTTCCTCTTCTTTTGTCTTTATTCCCCTCTCTCTTCCTTTTCCCCTTGGATACGTTCTCCCTGTTAACGACAGAGCTATCTGGTGCCTCATCTCGCTGCTCCCACTGCAGGTACCAACCGGGCACTGCTATGCAAGTCCACGGTGGATGGGCTGCAGGTGACACAGCTCAACGTGGACCATACGACAGAGAATGAGGATGAACTTTTTCGCTTCTCTCAGCTGGGTGAGTATTTGGGTTTTGTGTTCTTAGCTGAGAACATTGCATGACTGTTTATCTGGGGCACCAAGAATGACTCAAGCCACAGGAACAATAAATAACCACAAAAAGAAGCTTACTGTGTTTTCAGATGACAAGTTCAGTGCCTTCTCTTTGTGTCTTTCTAGCCATTCTGGGGCTACGGAGTGAGTAAGCTCATCTCACTGACTGAGAAGAAAACTACGCTTTTGTTTCAAGTTTTGAGGATTAGTTTTGTGTCCAGCTGCCAAACTGGCATTGATCTGCCCTCCAGCTGTTGCTGTAGTCGATGGGAAGGCAGGAGTGGAAGCACAGAGCCAGAGGGTAGGAGTGAAGCGGACAGTGTATGACAGCTCCTGTGGAGGCAAACCACAGTTATGCTGCTTTAAGTTCTGTGTGATGCCTCACCCTCAGGATGGTACATTTCAATATGCCTTTGTACAAGCTGCTGCTGAAAAAAAGCAGCTTCGCTTCAGACAGAGCCAGGCCAAGCACTGGCATTTACGGCTCTCACATCAGTAACTATTGAACTCTTAATGCTGACATTTTGCCTTAGGCAATTTCCCTTTTCCTTTACAGTGTTTGACATGTTTTCTTTTTTGGTCTAGAGCTAACCCAGACCACTTGTGTGATTGCTAATATGAAATTCTTCTTGCTGAGATACTTGGGTCCTGTACTTTTATTTAGGTAGACCTAAGGTGGCATTCTTCATTAGATTCACCTGGCAGATACATTCTTATCGCATGAGGCTGTTGATATGATAATTTCTGCTGCTAGGTCTTGTTTTATTCTATTTCTCTTTCATTTCCACTTTCACTCCTACTCCTGCACTAGGGAAACGTGCTGTGAAACGGAAGATTAAATACAAGGATCCAGGGAAAGAGACTTTTTGACTGTGTTTTTACTGCTAAAAATGCAGAATTTAGCGGCAGTCCATAGGAGAACAGGGATCTGTTAGATGCACCAGCCTTAACTTGGTGCAGCACTGGCGCTCCTGCCTACAGTCCCAGCAGAAGGAAGATCCTGTGGAACAAGACAGTGTGCACAAGCTGGTTTGGGGGCCCAAGGGAGGTTGTTGTTGGGCTAGGCTGAAGCACAGAGATAAGAGGTAATGGTGATAGCATTTGTCATGATGGTGCCTGTACCACCGCTTTCTTGGGGGAAGAGTGGGAGAGGTCTTGTGCTTTTGTGGTTCTTCAGCCAGCACATCACAGCTTGTTCGGTGCCCTGGGAGAGTTGCTGTGATTTAGACATGACCCTTTTGGCGTCCTGTGAGCCTCCTTGTGTTTGTGTCTGTCGATGGTGTGTACCCCCCTGCCAGGAGCTGGCAAATGAGCCAGGCCATGTTGATGAGTCAGCTGTGGTCTGCAGCAGATGGAGGACTTGTGTCTTACTGCTGGGGTAGGTGTGGAGCCATCTGTGCAACGAGGCTTGGTTTGACTCAAAGGGAGAATTTCAGCTGGACTCCTGCCTTCACCTTATACTGAGGACAGTCATCCCTAGATAAAATGTTAGTGTTTTCTGGCTGACAGCTCTAGGTATAATGAGGAAAGGGGGGTTGCCACAACAGATCAGGTAAGTGGCTCATCTGCTCCAAGTCCTGCCTCAAATAGTAGCAGCACTCAGATGGTCCCTGTTAGAACCTTCTCCAAGATGGGATTACTTCCTAGCCCCTGCCAGAGCTATATCCCCGTAAGTTTATTTAAATAAATACTTGTTTGATCATTGTTCTTTTTTTAGGAGAAGCCCATATCAATTTGAGCACTTGAGCAAATTCAGTGCCTCTTGTAGATAGTTCTCCTTTTCTCAGGATAACAGCATGGATAAGGTTGGAAGGGACCACAGTGACTCATCTGGTCCAAGCTCCTTCTCAAGGAGGGTCATCCCTGAGCATGTTGTACAGGTTCTTGAATATCTCCAGTGAGGGAGACTCCACAACCTCTCTCTGCAGTCTAATGTATTACTGAAATTGCCATGTGGAGCTTAGGAGCAGAGGTCAATAACAGGTGGAAGAAAAAGCAGAATCCTTCACATGTGTTTTCTTCGTTCCTGCCTTCTCCAGTCACACAGTCCAGAGCTGAGGCGCAGATGTTCCCCTGCCTTTTCGGCAAATGCCTGTGCGCCCAGGCCAGCTGCTGCTGGCAGCTTTGGAGCAGGGTGTGCGCTTTGTCTCAGGGCCAACTGTTGCATTTGGAGTATGCCTGCTGGGCGGTGTGTGTCTCCCTCCTTCTCTCTCCTTCCCAGCTTGGAACTAATGAAAAGGTGTCCCTTGGAACAGAGCAAACTGCTATTCCTCTTCTCCCTGTTAAGATGATGCTGATGATGTTTAGATGTTCCTGATGATTCTTCGGTGTCTCGTTTTGTCTTACAGTTCTATGTAGCTGTGGATATTTCTTTTCTCAGAGGAAATTCTTCAAGTTTCACAAAGTTAATGAAACATTTTTGGTTTTCAATCTGGCAGGCTTGGATGCAGGGAAAATAAAACAAGTGGGAACTATTCGTGGGCAGGAAAGCACTCGGCGCATTGGAGATTACAAAGTCAAATACGGCTATACTGATATTGAACTACTCAGGTCAGAAAAAGTCAACTTTGGGGTTTCAAGCCCTCCTTTTCTTCATTGTCGCCTACTATGTCACTATTAAATGCCAAATTAATGTCTCTTTCCAGTGCTGCTAAATCTAAGCCTATCATAGCAGAGCCTGAAATCCACGGAGGGCACTCGCTGGAAGGGGTGACAGGATTCTTGGTGCTCATGTCAGAAGGGCTCTACAAAGCGCTGGAGGCAGCTCATGGGCCTGGGCAGGCCAACCAGGTGAGCCTGCTCACAGGGGAAACCTTCCCGTGGCTATTGACTCACTCCAGCGGTGTCGGCTGCTCTTGTACAGGCTGTCCTCCTCATCTGTCCTGTCAGTGTGGGCCAGGCTGAATGCCTGTGCCACCCCATTCCAGTCTAATAATACGGGAGCTGCTTTGCCAAGCCAGTTCTTCTAGGCAGCTGCCTGTCCCTTAGGAGTAGCCCATTAAAGGGAGTGGAATGACGCAAGGCACAAAGGCACATTATCAGCTGGTAAGCATCATAGTCAAGAGTTGCCATAAAAACTCTTAGATCAGATGGCAGGAAAAAGTTTCCCTCAAAATATAGAAATCATTCCTCTGGTGATTTTTTTTTTTTCCCCTTCTCTGCTCAGGAAATCGCAGCCATGATAGCCACAGAGTTTGCCAAGCAGACATCACTGGATGCTGTGGCACAAGCAGTAGTGGACCGGGTTAAGCGCATTCACTGTGACACTTTTGCCAGTGGTGGGGAGCGGTCCAAGTTCTGTCCCCGTCACGAAGACATGACGCTGCTTGTGAGGAATTTTGGGTACCCCCTGGGTGAGATGAGCCAGCCCACGCTGACACCAACGCAAGGTGTGTTGGGGAGATAATGAAACAAAATGGGGAGAGGAAGATAAGATCTTTTGACTGATCCAGCACTCACCTCACATTGGAAGAGGAGGTAGTTGGTGTAGAAGGAATTTTCTTGTTAAACAGATGATGGGCTTTTGAGATGTGGAATCTGTGACAATTTGACAGGATACAATACAGCATCAAAGGCACTTTGATATAAATTCTTGGGGGTTTTTGCTGCTGTGCTGCACCCCCAGTTGCTTGTGTCTGAACTGCATTTTATAACTTCTGTTTTCTCCCTTCTCAGGAGGCCGTGTCTACCCAGTCTCTGTGCCATATTCCAGCTCCCAAAGCACAAGCAAGACAAGTGTCACGCTGTCTCTTGTCATGCCTTCTCAAGGCCAGATGGTCAATGGTGCCCACAGCAGCTCAACTCTGGATGAAGCCACCCCCACCCTCACTAAGTAAAGTCCTGCTCTCTTGCTACCCACAGTTTTCCCTGCGCCGCACACTGTATAAAGTGCTTGAAAAGCAGAGACAGCTGTCAGTTACCTGTCAGTCATTCCCTTATCTGGAATGTGCTCCCCCTCCACTAACAGTATTGACAGCCAGCATAACGTGTTAGCTGGAAAGTGATTGTGTGAGGAGTGGGAATGAGTGAAGCAGCAGCTCTGAAGCCAGCTCTGGCAAGATGCCTTGGGAGCAGCATCTGCTGCTGTTTGCGGAGGGCATTCTGGCAGTGAGCAGCCCTTCTCTTTGGATCTCGTGTGCCAAGTGTGTTGGGCACTGTGCACAGAGGGAGTGGGGGTGCCCTTCGTTTTAGTAAGGGAGAAGGGACTATGCAGGTCACCTGTAAAGCTCTTCGAGAGGCTGTGCTGCTGAAGTTGATTTGCTTACAGGCAGAGCCCAGGAAAAAAAAAAGTGGATAAAGCTTAGAACTAGGTCCTCTTTGGATCCACTCTGCAGGGTCATACTAGTTAGTGGCTGTGGTTTAGGTTGAGCCCTTGGCACAGGGCAGTGGGTACACACTGCTCAGTGAAGAAGCGCTGTGGGTATTGTGCTCTGTAGCTCCAGAAACAATGAGGCTGACGCACTAGAGCTGCTTTGGCTGCAGCATAGGTCATGCAAGAATAGCTTTCCTTGCTGCCAGATTCTTCCCGTAAAGCTCATACTGTTCTGGGTATGGGGAGGCCAGCAGCGTGCATGCCTGTATTTTTCTGCTTCCTCTCTTCCTCAGATGCCTGGTTGTACTTAAGGCCTTACAGTTAATGGGAATCAGATACCTTTGGTGTTTGTCAATTCCAATCAGTTCTCAACACTCATAGAGCTCTCATAGAGCAAGTGACTGCAACTTTTTGCCTGTCTGCTAGGATAGCTTGATCTGTGAAGAAACTGGTGCTTTTCTTGTCCAATGCATCAGGTGGAGTAGAATAAAGATGTTTATGTTCTCTCTTTTTCCCTCCTTTAGCCAAAGCCCAACTGTGACGCTGCAGTCAACCAATACTCACACGCAGAGCAGCAGCTCGAGTTCAGATGGAGGTCTCTTCCGCTCCCGACCCACCCACTCGCTCCAGCCAGATGAGGATGGGCGTGTGGAGCCCTACGTGGATTTTGCAGAGTTTTACCGGCTTTGGAACATGGACCATGGCGAGCAGGGAGCACTGACTGTGTCCTAACATGCATCTGCCTCCTGCTGACGCCTTGTGCTCGGCTGCGTGGGCAAAGACTGAGGCAAGAGTGAGAGTGTTCCACTGAGGGCTGCGTTCTGCCCAGAGCTAACTCCTATCCAGGATGTGCTGGACACTGGGCAGGGGATTCTTGTGCACTACACACGTGTTGCCTGTGCCATGCTCCCAATCCTGACCAGCCCTGGGAAGCCCTGTGAATAGGGGAAGGGGTCTTGAATGCAACCCTCGCTGCAGGTTTTTGCAAAGAAGGGTGCAGAGAGGGCTCCTTGTGGATCATGCAGGAGTCAGGCCCGTACGAAGGCCGCGAGTGTGCGTGTGTAGGTGTACACGTGTGTGCCTGCGTGTGTGTGCGTGTGCTGTCATAATGTTTCCACAACTCAATTCATAATGCTGTGATTCCAGTGTTCAACTCCATAGAAGATACCTCTATTTTGCAGAATAAATAACTTATAGCTACAGTCACTGGCGCCTGTCTGGCTTGCTCTCTTCCTTACAGTGTCGTGTGTGGGTGTGACAGCTTCTCCTGGTGAAACCTTCTATTCCTCCTGAACAGAAGCTTGCACCTTGCAGCAGGAAAGCTTCTGCTGAAAAAGTGGCCTGAAGCCTTGCAGGCCACTTAAAAGCATAAGCTCTTTGTTTACTTATTTGCTGAGCTTTGGCACTGAATTATGGCTTAGAGTCAAACCATAAATACAGGTTATTGTTTTTCGTAAGTAAAATGCACGTCGTTTCCCTTAATGTAGGCCATCTGGAAAGTTGTAGAGGGCAGGTGGAGTTTGTAATGAAGTTTTCCTGTGCAGACACCTGGTGCTACACAGCTGGAAGTCACAGCTCTGTCATGGTGCCTTGAAGGTGCAGGTGGGCACCTTCGTGTCAGAGCGGGGAGGTGTGCAGCGACGAGAGGAGGGGTCCTGCTGGCTGCACAGCGGGGTGAGGCGTCGGGATCACGGCGATCTTCCTCTTCAGTTCAGATTTCCGACGGCAGGCGGCAAGCGAGGCTCTTCCCTCCCTGCTCCGGCCGTCCCCTCAGCCTGCCTCGCTCCCCGCGAGCCTTTCCCCAGCAAACACGGGAGGCCTCGGGGGTGACCGCAGCACCCGATACCTCTGGGGAGTTGTCATGAGGCACGAGACAAAGCCTGGAGAGGCTAGAGGGGATTAGAAGAAAAGGGACAAGAAGAACCGGCCGGGGTTCCTTCCTGCGTTTAGTTTTGAGTCCAGGCTTGTCACTTTAGGAAGTAGGGGAATGGGAGGGGATTAGGATGGTGTAGCAGGGGATGCTGTAGTTACGGCCAGTGTGTCGCCAAGCCCTGATGCGTGCAGGTTTGAGGCACTTGTGGCACGCCAGCCTGGAAAGTAGGAGAGGATGATTTATCCCTTTGGAAAAATTAAATAGCACCGAGCGCCCAGAGGCAAGACCTGAGTTCACTGAGAAATATGTGGGCAGGATCAGAGCGGTGAGAAATGCCCGATTCCTCGGCAGGCACAGCAGGGATCCCTCGTGTGTGGGTGGGTGGCTCTCTGCCTGTGCCCCCTCCAGGTCCGCTGGCACGGCTTTGCCCTGCGGCGTTCCGTGTGCTGCTGGACTGCCTGCAGAAGCTTGTGTTTCCCTGCCCCATGTGGTTCCCAGGCAGGCTGGGTGTGCTGGACGTGCCAGCACAGGCATCTCCTGTCGAGACCCTTCCAGTCCTGCCAGGGAGGTGACGTTCTGTGGTGTGGAGGCAAAGGCAGCAAAGTTACGGGAGGTTTGGTGCCTTGTCCCCAAGGCTGAACCAGGCAGGGGCTGGCAGTCCCTCAACCCTATTCTCTGCCCCGCTGTGCAGGGCTGCTCCAAAATGTTATTTGACCTGGAGGTCCTATCCTCCAAATTGTTGTGTGGCTATTTAACAGGATAGTGTGATCCTGGTGTGGACTAAAATGGAGTTGAAAAGGTTTTGTCCTATTCTACGTTCCCTAACCTGGCACAGAATTCAATAGCTGTATAAACAAGTTTTTCTTGCTTATTCCTCCATCCCATTTATCTCTGGTATTTGCGAACTTATACCGAGAACTGTTCCAATGGGAAATATTCCAGCAAGTGGATGCTCCAGATAAAAGTTTAAGATTTGCCAACACACTTATATAAAGCAGATCACACAAAACAAACTGATCCTTAGGCATCATTACCAGTTTACGAAGTACAAAACATAAAGTGGGTAGGAGCAGGTGGATCACACTAAACTGTGTCTGTACAGCCACTGGGAAAAGAATGAGGAAAGTAGGTTTTCTGTGCATGCTCTGTAAGCCATGGCTTAGGAGTCCAGGTCAAAGGAACAGACTGAACATTGTGTACAGGGGCAAGAGGCTCATGAGCCAATATTGGTATTTAATATTGTCCTCAGGGAGCGAGGGGAAGATGCAGGTTGTAACAACAGTGGAAAAACCTCCTCTCCCCTGCCCCTTTAAAATGAAGGAGTGGCTGGAAGAGGACAGAACCAGAGCGATCTCTAGAAAAAAGAGCAGGGGCTCCTTTTGCAGTGTAGTGAAATTCAAAACCACTAGAAATGCAAAGACCTAGACAGAGAAAAACAGTGCAGCTATGCTTCACAGGACTGCTGGAGAGAAGCTGGCAACTTAAGATCTGAATACGCAGGATAAGTTTGTCTTAAAGACAGCGAATATTATTTTTCAAGAGCTATCCCCCTGCAAGAAAAGGGTAGGAATGAGAAGTCCTATCCCTAGATCGGAAGTCGCAGGAATGCTTTGCATGTCCCTGAGCTCTGAGCATGTCCCTGGCTGAGAGTCACCAGAGGTGCTCAGGCCAGTGAGACAGGCTGGGAGAAGGTTACCACCTCACCAGGTGGAAATGTCTGTAGGGGAGACAGGACGTGCCCCATTGTCCATTCCCATCCCTAATTTTTTGTCCCTCCTTTCTTCTCTTCTGCCGAGAAATCTTTCCAGCAGCTCAGTAGGGAACACCCAGTGGAGGGGGCTTGGTGGATGTCGGTGAGACACCTGTGCTGGCAGCTGCTTGCCCCTCCTGCCCCTCCATACATCTCATGGTCCCAGGACAAACACAGGGGGCTCTGCAGCACTGGGAAAGGGTGGTTGTGTCCACCCTGGCTTGGGGTGGAATAAGCCATCAGAGGGAGACATGAAAAGTCTTGAGCTGCCTCGTGATCTGGCAGTCAGCAAATGGGGGGCACTTTGGATGCCACCTAAAACTGAGGTTTTCAGCATCTCTGTTGCTGAAGGATCACCAGGGACTTTTTTATTTTAAGCTCTCCATTAACTGAATAGAACACCCATTTATAACAAAATCTTTAAATAGCAGAGGATAGCTGGGAAGGGTCATGGCCAGCAGTTAGTACTCAGCTCTGGTACGTGGCCTGTGGGTAAGTCACACAGGGTTTGTGTTTTCTTCAGCAGCCAAGGCATCAGCTGAAGCTGAGACAGGCTGGTTTGTTCCCATTCTCTTTGTTGCTTTTGTCACACCTGAACTCTCCAATAGGGAAGAGGCACGTGGTGAACGAGTGCTACTTGATGCCACCAATGCTCCCTGGATCACAAAAGGGTAATGCAGCATCCTCAACCAGAGTCTCTGCTCCCTCAGCCACCATGCTCTGAAGAGGAAGGAATGTGTTCCCCTCCCCTCTCCTCTCCTTTTTTCTCCACCACATTAAGGCTTTTAGTGTTAGGAGATAAAGAGTTTGTGGCACCACTGAAAAAATGCCACAATTGGCCTGGTGTCTTCTTAGGGTGGAGACAGCCATAGCTGAAGGGTGAATCTGTCTAGAAGATATAAATATCATTTAATTTGATAGCTAATAGACAGTTGCTTACACAAAATAATCTGATTTTTCCTTCCTCAGAATGTCTGAGGAAAGGCTTTAGAGTAATCCTGTACAGTTCATTACTCAAGTGACTTGCCTTTCTCCAGCGAAGAGCATCGCTGGCATCCTAAAACGTCCATGCCATTTACGTGAGTTGTAAATAAACCCCCAGGGATGGGTTAGGTATTTTAAATCCTATAGCTCTTTCTGTAAGCATAGGAATGCTATTTGGAGCATTCTGGCAAAAATTCAGCATGAGTACTTATATTCTGCCAACTCCAATCCCCTCCTGGAGTTTCAAATGGATATGATATTTATCTTCCCTTCCCGTCTTAACTATTGTGTGTTGTCACTGTAGGTTGCTAAACAACTGCTGTCTCATCGGTGGCTGTATTTTGCTGGCAAATAAAGTGAGCCCCATGTGCATATGAACCATAAAGCTATTTGGAGCCCTTGCATAAGAACCCCAAGATACGTGTAAGCTGTTAATATTTATTATGTGGAGCTGAGAACATCACTGAAGATGGAGGGATTAGAGTAACTGAGTTCAGGCTGGTGAACAGCCAGACAGAATGAAAGAGAAAACAGATGCCCTGAAGGAATAAGAGCAAAATGCATGAGGAATTTTCTGCATGCAGGATTAGACTCCAGTGGAGCATGGAAAGAAAAAGGCTGGGAATGCTCCAGAGAGCCAGGGCAGATAGGACAGATGCAGCATTACAGCTTCTTGCTTGGAGAAGAATCTTCCCCTCTATGCTTTCCCCAAACAAGCATCCAGGTCACCTGTGGGCTCACTGGGCTGCAAACAGCAGGAGCCCTGTGAGAAGGGATGAGGTGTTTCCAAGGCATGTGAAAGAGGTTTCAATCTTCTGGGATGTGCAATGCTTGGCCATTGGCCCTCTTGCTGCTCGGTGTTTCAAGAGTCCTCTAAGCTGTTTTCGCTTCTTGCCTCATCTCTCAAAAACAGCATGACCTAGAAACTCTGCATTTCTTCTGCTAGTTTTGCCTGAGCTGGGCAGAGCTTTTCTCTTCCTTACAAAATCAATTGATAGTGGAGAGCAACACCAAGCTCTTTCTGCGGAACAAGGTCCTCAGTGAACTAGCTGTTTTGATGTCCAAAGGACTGGTAACAAGGAAAGTCAAGACTCAGAGAGCAAGAGGTTCTGGAAGGGCAGACAACCCCACATTTCCTGCTTCAGAAGTTACAGAAATGCTTCTGCACAAAACTGTTGTGGCTACCAAGGCACTAAGGTGGCCATCGGCCGCCAAAATATCTTGGGAAGCTGCTGTGGTTTGTTTCCAAAAGCAGCCACAGGCCCAGTCATCCAAAACTGAGGTTCCTTGAGGTAGTTGGGCATTTCCAGACCCACAACTCAGAGAGTTCCCAACCAAAGTGAAAATGAGCAAAGGCAGCAGTCTCCAACCTCTGGTGAGAGTTGGTTGATTTGGAAAATTCAGGACTCCTTTCAAAGTAGTGGGATCAAAGCTGAGTTATTAGTGGTTTCATGCCTCAGAGATTCGGAAAGTCCCTCACTCCAGCAGCTCCAACAGCAGCCGGCATTGAAGCACAACAGGTACCTGCTCTTGTTTGCCTGTGCACTCTGGGCTCCTCCTGCCCTTGTTGGTGCCGGAGCCGCCCGATGCCTATCCTGGTTGCAAACCTGCTCAGCAAAATGGCCAAAGCCCCAGTGCATCCATGACCTCTGAGGCAGCCAGGCAGGGTCCTGCACATACAGCCAGAGAGAGGGTTATCCCATGGACACGGGTAGTGCACAAGGGGAAGGGAGAGCCCCAGGGCCTCATCTCCGTCAAATCTCCAGATCTGCTGTGCACCCCCTGTGCAAGGGCCACCAGCCACCTGCGCCAGGAAAGGGACACCTCTGTGCCTGGTTTTAGGCAAAGTGGAGCAAACTGGCTGGGTCATCCAGTCTAGCCTTGGCTAAAGGTTTGCTGTGGGTGCTGCTGCAGGGTGGGTGTGAGGGCAGAAACAGGAACTCATGTCTGAATGGACTTGCCAGGCGCTGCTTGTTGGTTCAGTGTGGAGGATGGCCCCAAGTCTGCAGACACTTGCTGTGTGAGGAGGGAAGTGGCTCATCCCTCTCTTTGAAGCAAGGAACATACAGAGAAGCAGCTTCAGAGCTCATCACTAAAACACTTGCAGCTCTTAAATGCAAATGAGAGTCAGGCACTAAGGCAAAATAGGTTTTCATATGAATTCTTCATCCAAGTAGTTCAATAACTTACTGAACTCCCCACCCCTTAATCCAAATGCATTCTGGAACCAACTCTGCTTTTCCTTATTGTTCCTGTCCTTAGCTCTTCCTAGATTTCTCAGCTGTGGCATTGAGGAATAACCAAGATAGCTCCACAAGGGATTTCTTGGAGATCTGAAGGCTTGAAACAAAAACAGCAAAATAACAACAACAACAAAAAAAGGGTAGATGGGAAATGGAAAAGGTGAGGAGACAAAACCAACATGCAGTCAATAAAAGCTTTCACAAAAGAGATAAGAGCGACAAAACACAGAATGGCTTACTGCTTGCTAAAGGTGTGATGGGAATATGAAAAGAGCTTTTGCAAATGTCTGGAGGGGGAAAGAAATTAGAGGAGAAGGGTATCCATTAGTAAATGAGTGTGTGAGTGTATTATTCATGGCTGCAAGTATCTGAACTACGGAAGTGTGACATTTTTGTTTCTATCTGCCTTTACTGGCAAATCTAAGAATTTTGGATAGCAAAGAAGTAATTAAGACCTAATAAAGCAGCTTGTTCCTGCTGCAGCAAGCAAGGAACATGGCCCAGGACCTCTTAAACTCCACAGGGCTGTTCACCTGGATGAAGTGACTCTGTGTTTGCAGAACTGCAGATCGATTCATCATGAAAAAAACCCAAAGAGGTACAGCACTTTGGCAGAAATAAGGTACAATATTCAACAATTTAGCTGAGGCACGTATTAGCTGGTTCTCTTCACCATGGGACTTCATTTTTGGTACGTCACCGAGGTCCTGCAGCTGTTTGGCCCCAAGGGACTCTTGCTGTGTTCTCCTTGACCCCCGGCAGTGCCTCTTGGAGGGGTGCAACAGGACTATGCTGTGCCTGGAAGCAAGGTGAGTGGCTGAACGTGCCCGCAGTTTGCAGCTGCCATTGCCAACCCCACCACGAAACCGCTGTTAATTGTTATGCTTGGCACCTCCAGACAGCCTGGCTACATCTGGTCGGCCGCCTGCCAAGCGTGCGAGCGGATGCGTCGTTCTGGGGAGACACGTTGTCGTGCTAATGGTCTTATGTGGAGCTTTAAGTAGGCTGGGGACCTGAGGCTCTCCAAGCAGGAGAAGCATTTCACTCTTCTCTAATTAGACCAATTTCTCGAACCGGAGCATTGGAGCAGGGCTGTGATTCCTGGAGAAATGGATGGCCCCGCGGGCTGTTTGCCAAACCGGCTGCAAACTTTGCAGGACCACCCATGCAGGGAAGCTGGGAGTCACGCTGCTGCACCGAGCCTTTTGCCACAGCCTCTCCCACACTTCACTGCCAGATGGACACGTGCTGGTTTTGTTGTCCTCAGGGCAGTCAAACCCCATGACACAAACCAAAAACGTGGGGGGAACATGGCAGTGCTGGGTTGATGGTTGGACTTGATCTTGGAGGTATTTTCCAGCCTAAACAATTCTATGGCTCTGCAAAAAGGGAGAGATGTGAGGTTTAAGCGTTATCCAGGTTCTGCATCCACTGGGAAAGCCAACTTGGTGGCCAATAGCACAGAAATGACGGTAGTTTCCAGAAGAAGAGCAGCCACAGCTAGTGGAGATCAAGGCATGAGAGAAGATTATGTTGTGACAAACTTTGCTTGAGAGGTGGCTGGTGTTTATTGAACCACAGGTGGGTGGCAGCTTCAACAGGAAGTTTCAGCAGAGAATATCGGTATTTCTGTTTCTGAAAAAGAGAATGAAAATTGACAAGGCTATAAATACAGCTATGCGAGACCGCGCTGCCTGGAGGACCCAGGCGATGATAAATGACTGCTGAGTGCTATTTAGGGCACAGAGGCCTAAGGAAGTGCCAGCGAACTAAATATCCAGTCAAGCCTTGGCATCTTCACTAATGAGTTCAAAGGAGGATGGCAAAGAGAGCTGCTCCGGGCTCCCAACTTATCCGGTGCTGATGAAGTCCCTGTGGTGGAAAATAGCTCTGAGAGGCATGAACTGCAGCAGTGTTGCTGCAGAAACACTCCCAGGCAGCAATGCTGGGGTGGTGGAGGCCTCATTAGAAGGCACGTTCACCAAACCGTGTTAAGCAGATCATCTGGGGTGGGGACACGGCAGGGAGGCAGCACAAAAGGGGGCTCTGGCGTGGGGACTTGGTGGGTACAACCCACTGACACATTAGGAAAATATAATGGGCATCGAAACCAAAAGGGTTTGGTGTGACACACCATGTCAGACAACCTCCAGAGGGAAAGCCCCGTGGAGCTGGGATGTCCAAGCATCCCGATCTGCTGATTTCTCCATGCCCGCTTCAGTACCTCCATTTATTTTTGCTGGCACGATCAGAAAAACCAAGTCACACAAGGGTTTTCAAATCGGAATGATTCCCTGGCTGAACACCAATGAAATTCTGCCTTTTTATTCCTGCCTGGTATGTAAACACATTTCAAAGGGCTTCAGCAGCAGAGGAGAAGGAATTTCTGTTCCAAGCCAGCTCCTGTGAGCTGGGAGCAGTGGCCATGCTCCCTGGGCACTGGTTGTTCTGTGGGAAGGTGTCCCTCCTGATCCGTGGGGAAGAAGGGAAGGAAGTGACTCCAGATTTTCGTGTTTGAACTTGCCTTGGACTGCTGATGTTGCAGCTTTGTTGCTGGTGGGCTGAACTCTGCAGCGTCCCCATCCTCCAGCCTGCCCCTAGGCTGCCCTTCGGCTCTTTTGGAGGAAACCAGGTCGAGGAGCTGATCTGGATTAAAAAATAACCCAGGGGAAAAAAGAAATTTAGAAAAAGAAGGATTTTTTCAGCTAGATCAGCTCCCCTGCTGGGCTTGGCAAATGGACTCACGTGCAGCCGAGCTGCTCGTGGCACTTGGTTTTGGAGTCATTTGCACCATGGGGGTTGTGCAGTGGATGGCAACTGCAGAAGTGCATGGGGCCTGGGAAACATCAGCAAGATGCAGCAAACTCTGCCCGGCCTTGCTGAGCTGGTACCTCAGAGGGACCACTCACGTGAGGGGTCAGAGCAAGATACACATCTCTGAGGACTGGGGAAACTGGAGAGGAGCCAGCACAGGTGATGGCAGGGTGATGATGTGGGCAAAACTGGCTTTTGCTGCCCTGAGGGTAGGAAAGGGCTGAAGAGAAGAGAGAGGGATAGTGCTGGCATAGAAAGCTGAGGAGGGACTGAGTGACTGCGTTGTGCTGCTTGTCCTGGTCCTGGTCACTTGTAGTGTTGGCCAAGGTGCCCTGAGCTTTCTCCCATCTAACAGCTCCCAGAGCTGGCTCTTGCCCAGCAGACAGGGAGGGCTGCAATGTGCTAGCACAGACATGGGAGGCTGAGGACTATGAAATGGATTTGGTCCCCTTCCAATGGCTGAGATCTGAGAAAAGGTTTGCAGAGCACCCCATCAGTGGCAGAAACCTCTGTTTCCGCAGAGCTAAGGACAGGGGTCCCCAGTCTTCTGAATTCAGCTGCCATGTGCAGAGATTTACAGCAATGTCTTGCTCATCCCCAGCTCCCTCACTCTCCTCTCAAATCCCCAAATACATCTAGTTTATCACTCCAGCAGCAGTGGCATTCCCACAAGGGAGCAGGCACCATCGCTGGCTAACCGAGGCATGTCAGAGAGGCACTCTCACTCCCCCTTGTTCCAGCTACACTGAGCACACAGGCTGGTTGGAAATGAGAGAGACCAGGGAGATCAGCCCCCTGGGGAGTGTTTCCTCCCCATAGCTCCGGGGGAGGATCCACAACACGGATAGAGTCAATTCTCCATTATCTGCAGCACAGGGAAGGCAGCCGGAGCTCATGAGGAGCTGGCAGGAAGACGGAGGAGCTGAAGGGATACAGCAGGGTTTGCAATGTGTTTACTCAAGGTGTCTAAAACACGAGCCCAAATCACTTCTTTATGGCCTGGCTGATGTGCAGCATTTTGACCATGGTGACTGCTGCTAGAGGGAGACCAGACACCCTCGGAAAGGCACCAGGACAAACCCCCTGCAACTCCTCCTATGCCGGTGCAAAAGGCTGCCACAGCCCTGCAGGAGCAGCACTGCTGCACACAAAAGCGTGGTGCAAAAGCACGAGGATGCAAGTGTCAGCAAAAGGAAACTGCGCTTGGAGAACTGCTCTCGGCTGTTTTTCAGGAGCCTGAGCCTTTGTGCATGTCCTCTCCCAAAACTCTACATCTTATTCCCAAATACCTGTGTTATGCCATGCCTGGCCACTGCACTGAGCAGATTACCTAGAGGCAGGAGAGGGTGATCAGTGTAAGGGGGTATGTGGATGGAATGAAGTAGTCAAAAAACACCACCATAACCAACAACAGTAACACAGAGCTTGCTAATTTAACTAAGCCCCTATATTAACTCACTGACCCATCACACCTTGATTAGAGGTTGGCTAGAAGATGTTTGGTTTAGATTATGCACAGGGAAACTCCTGTGCTTCTGAGGAGGCTCTGCTGTGTATCACACCCAGGTGTTCAAGCACATGAATTAGTAATATTCTTGTGTTTGGTGAAAATAATACCAGCTTCTTTCCATTTGTGTTTTGCTCTTCCAGCCTCTGAGGTGCCTCAGGCAGCTTATCCAGGTGGTTCTTTGCCACCCCCAGGGCTCAGAGGCTCCCAGAAAAGTGAAGGGGGCTCAGCAGAGGGGATGCAGGCAACAGACATCATCTTCTCACCCTTCTCCCCACCTCATCAATTTCCCCCATCCCACTGACGCTAAATGCAACTTCACCAGGCCTGAGCTTGTTCTGTCCTTAAGGCATCTGTGGTATTTTGGACATACACATGTTCCTCCCACCCCTCCAGCTCCTGAAACACATCCAAGGGGCTGAGGAGGGGGCTGCAGCCATCACCAACAGTAGCTCCCACAGCTGCTACTTGGCCCTGGGTGGGCAAGAGCTTCCCCTCAGCACCAGCACATCTACTCAGCCTCGGCTGTGAGCAACGAGCTTCCCGCGAGCAGCCCAGGGGAACTCAAACTAAAACTGAACTACACAACATCCCTCTGCATCCCCACCAGCTGCAAGGGCTGGGGAAGACCTTTTTAAATAGAGTCCGCTGATCCCTCTTCAGTCTGGAGGAAAGCTCCGCCAACATCTAAAAGCTGCCTGCTTTCACGAGCAAGGATTGTTCACTACAGGAAAAACAGGTTTAAATAAGTAAAAAGAAAAATAAAAGAGCACTTGAAAGGGAAATAGTTCCGCAAATTGAGACCCAAAGAATCCTGGAGGTATTTGATGCTTGAACGGCTGAATGAGATGCCATTCTGCAAGGCGAAGCATTCAGACTCATTTATTTATTTAAATTGGCATGGAGATGCTGCTCAAATTTGCTGCCTGCAGCCATCCATCAGCGGATCCAGCAGGCTGACAAAAGCACCTCAGGCATGGGGGGAGATGCAGAGCCCCCCTCACTCACTGCCTTCCTTAGGAGGGATTTCTTCCATGAGGTGGGCATGGCAGCGAGGGTAGGCAGAGCGGGGGGCAGCTTACCCTCCAGACCCCAAAACGCACCACCCTCCACTCCAGCCATGGTTTTCCAAGTCAGATGCCATTGCATGGGTGGTTCTTGGGAGACCCATGAGGATGGGGTCATGCTTCGCTCCCCCCAGGCTGTGACACTACTGATATCACGTCAGATGCTGTTGAAACAGCCCAGCAGCAAGGAGAGCAATAATTCTGAGTGGTTTGGCCCTCGGCCAACAGTGTGTAAGCACAGCCGGGAAACCCAGCTCTGGGGCACCCGTGAGATGGGGCAGCCTGTGGCAAGTTGTCCCAAATTAATTTGGGAGTGGGAGTTAGCAAAAGGCAGGTGCAGCTTGTCAAACCAGTCCTTAGAGGTATTCCAGTGCTGATAACACCTGTACCTGCCTGGACAAGCCAGCAGGCTCCAGGGTGGGATGCAGACCCCATGCAGTGATGCGAAACTCAGTGATGAGATGGTCCAAACACGCTGCAGTCTGCTTAGAGGGAGTGTGCACAACTTGTACTACTGCTTTTTCCACCCTGTGGTAAGCAGGAGCAGAGAAGTTTGGGCTGTGGCATGGGAGAAGAGCTGAGGGAAGAAGTCAATAACTCTCCTGAGCATTCTCATCTCCCAAGCGCAAGGCCCCTCGCAAGGCAGGAGGGCTCCCAACACCAACCCACAGATGAAAAAGGTGTTGGCTTTGAGGGGTGGGTCCTCCAAATACAGGACCCACTTTGGAGGTACCTTCTAGCCCCTCTCCTGCTCTGTGGCCCAAACAGAACTGCTGCAGTTGGTGGGGACAAACAGCTGTTGGGGCAGGAAGCAGCAGGAAATGGGAATTCATTGCATGAGGTTTGACAAGTCCACATAGGACCAGACCACCTCATTTTTGGCCACCAGCCTCTTCCAGGCCCCTCATGGCTCAGGATGTATAAAACAACCCAAAGGTTACTGCAGCCTGTCAGGAATGATCCTCAAAAGATCGGGCAGCTAGGAAAAAAGGGGAATTTTGTTTCCCATTACCAGCAGGACCTGAGCTCAGCTGCAGTCAGAGGAGAGGTTTGTTGGTTGAAACTGGAAATAAAGGTGAGCTAAACCCAATCAAGGCTTTGTTTAACAGTGTTACACTCCTCTCTTTAGGGCTCTGCTGACCTTGAACGTTGTTTTCCAGACTAGCGCCAGACATTTTCTGTGGACATGTTCCCAATGGTTTTCCAGATGAAGAGCTGTGATAAAAACCTGACCTCTTATGTTGTAGGGAACTTCCTCTTCACCCTCGCATATTCCAGGAATTAGATTTGGGATATTTACAGCTGTGAAGGAATGGCACCTGGGTAAATCACCTCACGACTCAAAAAAGGAAACCCCCACAATTAAAATGCAGCTAAAGAAAACACGTGAAACCCGAGATATGGAACAAATCCCAGCTTGAATCATCTGGTTCCAAGACCTATGTGGAGCCCATTGAGCTTGAGCTAATATCTATTCACAACATGCAAGAAGCAAAGACAAACAGGGATGGCCCAGAGCTAAAGTTACACAGTGCTGCATTTGGAGACGACACCAGCCCCCTCTTCTGCTCTGACACCCGGTCAGGGCACTGACCCTGCTCCCCCTGTACGTGCCTCTCTGGTGCTGGCACCATGCTCTCCTTGCTCCTCAGAGCCCATCTCCAGGCAGGGCACGAACACCACGAATGGGAGCACACAGCCCTCTGCAAACTCAGGAGCTTTTTGGTGACGAGACCTCAGGCTTGGAAAATGCCCGGGAGTACTCAGGGCCCTGCGGCAGCCTGGCAGCGCTGCCAGGTGTGTGGTGCACCCAGAGGGCAAGAGGTTGGGTGAAGAACTTTCTGTTGTCCTGACCCCCAGCTCATCCCCACCAGGGAGCTGTCTGACAACACAGCAGCTCCCGTCCAGGTATTTCTCCCACAGGAACTGCTCTGAGGGGGAGCATGCAGCAGCCCCTTTCGTGTCCCAAGCACAACAGTTAATTGTGACACCACATCCAGGAGGTGAGACAAAGCGAGCCCAGGGTAGTACTCGGAGCATGCAGACCTACCAAAGCCTCCTCTGCAGCCCTAACTAGAGCCACAGGGATACCTCAGCTGGCAGCTGCACCCTGACATACAGCCATTGCTTCCTCCCTCTCCCCTGGCTGCGACAGCTCTGATCCTGGCCATGCACTGGCATGAGCAGCACGAGCTGGGCAAGCAAAGGCTGGCCACGAAATGGTTGTGTGTGGTTAACCCGAGCCACTTTGGCAAAACGGGTCACTGGCTGACCCAGTAATTTTGAAAGTGCCCGGGAGGAGGCCAAGCCTGCTGGCGAGGAGGCTGGTGGTGACAGCAAGTCGGCCTCAGTTACCTTTTAACCCTGCTCAGCTGCTGGCAGCTGAGATGCAATAAGACCTTTCAGTGTCATTTCAACGGCAGGTCTCGTTTTGCTTTCCGAATGTTGTGTTTCTGGGCAGCTGGGATCTGTCCTGGCTCGGAAGATGAGCGAGTCTCCAGTGCAGGCTCTGTGGGGCCGCGAGCCCCCGTGCAGGCAGGGACTGTGGGTCTCTGTGAGAGCGTGCCCAGCCAGGCCGAGCGTGCAGCTCGTGGCAGCGCAGCCACATCAGCCCTGCAATAAACCATCACCCCGAGCAGGCTTTAATGGTTCAGCCAGATTAATGAGCCCAGGAGAGCAGATCCGGTTCATGCCTCACACGTGTGGTTCGTTCTGTGCAGCCCGGGAGAGCACCATGATTAAGCCAATGCAGCCAAAATTTGCCGACTAAGAGGCTGCAGGGTCAGAGTAGTCCTGCTGACAGGGGCTCCGTTGGTGTTCCTGCCTGTGCCTGTCACCCCTCCCAAGACAGTTTAAATGGTTATCTCTGGGAGGCTTTGATAAGCCTCTGAATCTCACAAGTATTTCAGGAAAGAGCAATAAAACGAGATGTAGACAGGACAGGCACACAAGGGGAGAACAAATGGCCCTCTCCTTGGGGGTCCCCTTTGAAGGGATAGGCAGCTATTGGATTTCCAGGATGTCACTCTGCTCTGTGTCCCCATCTTCGCCAAGGGTGGAGGAGCTGTGAGTCAGTACGACCGAGGTGCAAGCAGGGGTGAGGCAAGCAGCCTGCCAGCAGAGCGTGGGGCAGGCTGAGGTGTCCCTCATGTCCTGATTGTTGCCCCACACAAGGCTGCCCTGGCTGCTCACTACTTGTAAGGGATGTTTTGTGGGTGCTGTAAGCACCTTCTGGTACTTGTGTCCACCTCCCCACTCTGCCAGTGGTGAAGGAGCTATACCTTTGAGACAGCCCCACCCAACACTGATAACTCCTCCCCACAATGTTATCAAAGGCCTTTTATCAATACATGCAGCTGGCACTCATTGCAATGAAATTGGTTTCAGGCCTATCTTCTTTACAGTTCCCTGGCTGGACATGCCTGCATCAGTCACAGGAGCTGGGAAAATCAATCCAGCCCCAGTCAAAGCGCGTTCAGTCAGCAGCAGTTTAACTCATTTGGCTGCGAACCCCATTGTGCCTCCACCTGTGTCGGGGGTTGGATGGGGGAAGGTGAGTGGAACAGCAGCTGTTGTGCTCCCAGTGGAGGTGGGCTGCAATGTGAGACAGCCTCGCCTGGTATGAGCCTCACCTCTACAGTTTATCAGGGGCTGCAGGACTTCTGGTCCTACCCTCACCCCCTTCCCAAATCCACTTGCCGTGTCTCTGCATGGCTGAGTGGCTTTAAGTCCAGCCTGTGGCCTTTTGATAGATGCGTTCACAAGAAGAGAAGATGCTGAAAAAGATGCCAAATCAAGGAAGCCTCAGATCAACATCAAGGCCTAAGAGGGGAGGGCAAGAGAAAGCAGAAGGGATGGCTGGACTGGTGCCTCACCTGAGACCTCCAAGGCAAAGATGTGCTTTCAGGGAGGCTGTGGTGAAAACCACACCATGGAGAATGTTTCAAAGCTAACTCCAGAAAACATTTTCCCAAGAGCAATTCTGCAAGTGTATGGGGATGGTTATGGTTTAATGTGTTTCTCCTGTCTCTGATTTATGGGAGGAAAAGTCACAATTCAAGAGGTGTTGGGGCCATCCCCAAGCAACAGGCAGCCAGAGAAAATCCTCAGGTTGAGGTGAGCCCACCTGGTCCTGGCCAACAGCTCCAGCTCCCACAGAAAAGGCCCAGCATCCCTTCCTGGGTGCCCCAAGGTAAATCTCTCCTGCTGCTGGTGAACACTTTAGGCCATGAACCATGGCATGAAACAAAGAGTTAACTGCTGCTTCACCGTAGCCACAGGGAGCTTCCTGTGATCTCTCGCACTGTTTTCCATCCATTTCTTCACCAATATCTCACCCTGGTGCTGCCCAAGCCGCTCTTGGCATCCCTCTGGCTGCAAGCTAGGCACAATGTGTCAGCCAGTGGCTTTGCAGCCAAACAGTCGAGCTGCAGGTACAGGTGAGAGTTCTGCTATGGCTCGGGCTCACATCATGGGGAACATGTGGGCTCGGATTTGGCCATGTCCAGTGTGACAGCACCTTCCCACATTTCTCCAAGTTTCCTCCTTCAGCCTCAGAAGGTACTGACTGCATTAAACACTGCAATCAGGCTCTGGGTCAGAGGCACATGCCACTACAGTGCTGTGGCACCAGGGCTTTTCCTCCTCTGTGGGTGCTGGATATGGGCAGCATCAGACCTGCCAGGGGGCACCCCAGAAGCTGATGGATGCGAAGATTCATCTGGAGTGAATGCAAACAGTAAAGTAAAACCCCTCCAGATTACAGCCACCAGACAAAAGCCACCCCAGAGTGCCATTTTCCTCCCTGCCCATGCTGGTAACATACACCTCAGTCCGCCCAAGTACATGGCTGCTGCTGCACTGGATGGGCCTTTGAAAGAAGGTGTTTGTCAGCAGATCCCTGTCTTGGCTGTGGTTACTGCCTGGGACAATGCTGGGAGGAAATATACCTGGAGGTACCATGACCAGTGAGTAACTGGACATGTAGGTGCTGGAACGCGGATCTGAAAGAGGCCCTGCGGTGAGAATTAAGAACGGCAAGGCAGGAGAGAGCATGTGATGGTCTTGTCTTCCCCCTCAGCACCTCCATGGGACCAGGGCTTCCTTTTCTAATGGCATGGCTCCATTTTTAGAGGATTTGGAAACTATACCCAAGTGGCAAATAAGAAAACCCCCTCTGCCCCTGCTTTCCCCATGGTACTTTTTGCTCTCCTTTGGGAGCTCCCAGCAGGCCAGAACCACAGCAAGGGGGGATAAGGAGCATGTGAGATGGGGAGGCAGCAGGCCCAGAGAAGCATCAAGGTGGGTCAGTTTAACCTGAGCCTGGTTTAGTGAGGAGAAACACCGAGTAAGTGTCTGCAAAATTGTGAACTGGGGACTGGAGAAGGGTGACAGGTGATAGCTGGGGGTGCTGTGTGTGGAGAGAGAAATGAAGTTCATTTTTCTCCAGGCTTTTTTTCCCTCATGTTGTGATACATTTGCAAAAGCAAATTAACACTCTTAAGTGTGAAGAGCAAAACTCAGCCTTGGGAAGGAGGAAACGAGCAAACTGCCTCCCTCCAAGAGGTCATCTGCCTCTCCTTGACCGCAGCAACAGCTCTGTGTATCCCCAAGGCACCCAGCCATTCCTTTGGGGTACACGTTGCTTCCAGTGTGTTCTCAGAATCCTTCCATCCCATGTTGTTGCATCATTCATAGAGATGTGTTCCTTTTGACTTCACCTTCACCTTTGTTTAGACCAGTTCTGCACACTGGAAATAAAAGAATCCTCTGGCTTATCTGGTTTCCAAGGCCAAATGGTGATTACCTGTTGGCTCATGTCCATCGCTGGGAGAGCTGGCAGTTACTGATCCCCTGCACTCTGGAGAGTGCAGGCTAACCCAAGCTCAAGCACTGAAAAGAGCTAGAGAAATGAAGGCAGACAACATTCTCCTTTTCTGTTTGCTGTTGCTCCTGAGGGGAACACACCACAAACCACCCAGCCAGGCAGCATTTCTTCCACAAGAAGGGTTTGCTGTCATGCTCAGAGCAGGTGATTCAGAACAGGAGCATGCAGTGACATCAGGATTCTCAGTGCCCTGAGCTGCTTATATGTGATTGCTGTTAAAAACCTTCTCTGCCTTGCTGCAGAGATGCCTCTGAAACCACTTCTTCTTCTGTTTTTTACTGACTGCATTGTGGAGCTTTTTTATCAAACTTATGTTGCAACATACTCAGTTGCTGCAAAACCAAATTTTTGCTTCACCTTTCCAACAAGCCACCGCTGACGTGGTATTACAGGGCAGTGGTGGAAGCTCTGATACATCAAGTGGTCTAAAACTCTGCCACAAAATATGGCTCCATGCTAAGGAGTTTGCAGGCTGGAGAGGCATTAGCAGGTACACGTGATGTGAACTGGGCCTGTCAGGAGGTTGGTGGCAGCAGATACCCTTTGCCTCCGTGCCCACTGCCCTCCTTTGCCTTCCCAGCTGCAGAAAGACTGGATTTTTCATGCTGCCCAGAATTGTTCCCTAGTAGCAGATGAGGATGAAACTCAATCTCTTTGCCTTTAAGACTGCAAACTGAAAAATAGCCAAATGCTATTTGCATTTCAGCAAATAATCCAAGGAGCAGGGCTGCCAGAAACCCCTAAATGAGAGCAAACAGTCCTTATCCGGCAAAGTTTTATGTTAATTAACACCAGTGCAAGTTTAAAGGCATTTGTTTGTTTCAGTTGCACACAAGGCATCTTTTCTGGGCGGATCCTGCTACGAGGGTTAGTCCCTGAGTATTTGTACCAGCACTTGTTCATCTTCCCACTTGCTCAACTACAGCCTGATTGCTGGAAATGGTGATTGCCAGTGACTGTAATTTTCTTCAGCTACAAGGCCTCAGAGCACTCAAGGAGGAGATAAATATCATTGTCTTATGCCTTTTGCCTTGTGACCGATAGAAATGTCACTTTGTTGTTTCCCTCCCTGCCACCAGCAGTGCAAAGTGAACAAGGGCATCGGATTTCAAGACTGGTTGGCTCAAAGGAGGACTTTGTTTGCAGAGTCTAGCTCCAAAGGGCATTAAAAGGACTCTAATTCCAAAGGGGGGGAAGGATGTGACCTTTTGGTGATCTTCTGGAGAAAGGGCGACAGTGAAAGTTTGGCTTTGCCACCACCATTAACTCTGCTCTGTAACTCAGTGCGAAGGAGTTAACCAAGCGTCAATGACTTGCGCACAGAGAGACCAAGAATCGCTTATCGGCATTAACCACAGGGTGAAGACAACTTACCTAACAGCAGCTGAGCACAGCCCCTTGGGTGTGAACCAGGTTCACCCAGAAGTGATGGAGAAGGGCCTTTCCATCCCCTGCCTTGGGCTGGCAGGTTGGAGCTACCTGCTCTGCTGGGTTTGTAAAGCCCAACATATGCTTGACACCCTGCCTGGAGGCTCTTGCCCACACCACCCACTTTTGGCACTGCCCAAGAGGAAGAAAATAGGGCATGTCACAGCTCATGGCCACCAAAATATAAGAAAAAAACCATACAGAACAAAATTTTGCTTCAAAGCCTTGCACCTGGCAAGGCAGAAGCATGGAGTGGGGAAGTGCAAATCGTCGCAGGACTGAGAGCACCACCTTGGCTTCAGCTGCAAACAGGAAAGTGTCTCAGTTAGTAAACAAGCTCAGCTGTGGCTGGCTGGTGTTTTATCTTGCTGCTTCCATCAGAATTCATTTGCATGCAGCCGTTTGGATTTTTAGACCATTTAAGGTTAACTCATTGCAATATGTTAATCGGCTGTTTTCCCCGGAGGAGCAGCCGGCGGGGGTTAGGGAGTGTGGAGAGCAGAAGTTGCTCTTGCCAGCGGCAGGATGAACATCTCTGCTACATTCATGCCTGGGGTTGCTGCACACCCAGGACATCCCTGCAGTGTGCTCAGCTACTTCCTGGCCTCACCAGCCCCACACATCAACCTGAGCTCAATCCCTCTCTCTCGCCCCAGAGAGGGGCTGGAAGCATCACGTGCCATGCCAGAAGTGGTGTTTGGATGCCATGCAGCCCATAGGCACACATGAGCATTCTCTCCCTTCCTCTCTTCCCTTCCCTCTTTCACCTCATCATGGAGCTCATCTGAATTGTTTTGCTGCAAAATCCCTTCCTTGCTGCTGCGTTGGGTTGAAATCGGCCAGTGGATTCAAACCATATCGTGGGCGGCTGATAGACAGGCAGATAGACAACATGATTGTGAGAGCTTCATTTCTGTAAGAAATTGGGCTAAAAATGACTCCTTATCCCAAAGGAGCTTGTCCAGCATGCCTCAAACCGAAGTATGCAAAGCAGAGAGAAAACGCTCCACAGACGGCAATGGTTAGGGTGCTAATTCAAGATCCACAGTCAATTTTCTACCCTAGCACAACCTCTCTGTTTGGCCTCCAGCAAATCACATAACTTTTCTAATTCTCTGTTTCTTTTATGTAAAACAGTGCCAAAGGTTTAGGGATTTCACCTTTAGGAGAGATGACTGACTAAATTAGAAATCATGAGACGCTTGGATACTACATCTAAGACTACAGCCTCCTTCTGGTACCAACAAAGCACATGATACCATTAGTAAAAACATAAAAACTCCTGTCATCTGTGTCTGGACCCACAAACCCAGAACCACATGGCTTTGGAGACCAGGTCTCGCTTGAGAGGAGGTACAGATGCAGCTGTACTGGTGTGAAGGAGATACCAGAATGCTGCTGCATCTGGCAGTGTACTAACACATGCTGAAACAACAGCCTTCTGCATCATTCTGCTCTGGGGTTAGCTCAGGAAAGAAGAGCAAAATCCTGTCTTTCCTCACACAAAGATTCAGAGGCGAAGCTAAAATCCCACATTCCCCTTCACATTGTTGCACAGTGTAGCAGAGGGGCAGACACCTCAGGGAGGCTGCAGGAGCCTGTCTCTCTAGTTAGGAGTACCGAGAGTGGCAAACACTGTCACAAGACCGAGGAGTTGTGGTATTGCAGATGCCTCTCTGTGCCCAGGATGTTATTTTACCTCTAGGTTTGTGGTCTGATGCTCTTGGACATTTGCAGTCTCTGGGTGAGCCTGTAAGCCTTCAGTTCTATCACATTAACATGGAAAAGTGTTAGCTATCACCCCAGGGGTAATATTTGAAGCAAAGGGATAATGTTTTATGAGCAAAGGAGGTCTGAAATAGTGATGTTTTCTTCCCGTTAGTGCCAACCATCCCTTCTGTGATGGGTGTTTGCTTGCTGGGGTAAATGAATTGGTGATGGCTGCCCATCCCTAATAGGATTTATACTCCCAGAGCTGAAATCACCCATGCGTGCAGGGCTAATGCCATCACTTGCCAGCCACCTCAAAAAAAAGATTTTTTTTAAAAAGCAGTCTGGGCATAATGCAAGTTGAATCATGGCTGTCAAATTCTTGCTAGGGATGTAGGAGCTGAGGACTCCCTTCAAGCCCAGTTCTCTGCTAGGGACCCATGACTGTCTTGAAGAGCATAGTCTTGTCAGAGAGCGACTTCATCCTGAAACCACAAAGATGGGGATGTTGTTGTCTTCCCAGCGTGTTCCCACCAATATGACACTGCTGTCATCGAGGTGGAGCCCTTCAGTGTCCTCAAGGACTGGTGCTGGTGCAGTATTGTCTGCCACAAAATGACCTCCCTCATGTCGTGAGAACTTCCCTTGCTGTATCGTTGTCTTCCTCCTCTGTCCTCATTCCTTTCCCTCAATACTTCTGCAATACTCTAGAGGCACTTCTGAATCCAGCTGACCTCTGGCTGTCTTTACTCATCCTTCTAGCTGAGTTTGCATCGGGGAAAATTCCCCTTCAATTGTGCTGTCTCTTCGCCTGAGCTCGACACATTACCCATCTTGGCCTTAAAACTCAAAATTAGGGCGATCCTTTCCCCTGGAAACCCTCTCTGGTGCTGGCCAGGCAGGAGATCAGAGCATAGGGCAGACTCTTGGGCACCCCCATTGGGATGCCTCAAGTGCTGCTCAGAAGAGGCAGCGGCAACTTTACAGAACTACTCACCTTCTCCCCAGCTCGCTGCCGAGCTCTCCCATATGATAAATGGCAAGCTGGGGAGGCGTTGGCACCGAGGCTTTGTTTTTAACGCGCTGTTTTTCCAAATTCCCATGAACGGTCGAGGAAGGGTGTACTCTGGTTCTGCTTCCTTTCGACCTTTCGCTCGCTCTTGGCCGCAAGGGCTGAGGTCCCACGGTTGTGTTTCGGCACATTGGAGCAGTGCCGTTCAGCCAGGGGAGAGGGGGTGGTGGTGTTATGGTTGGGCTTGCCTTTGTTTTCCTTTCCAAGGATGGGCCCAATGTGGAAGAAGGCAGGGAAAAGTTGAATTGAGAAAAGACAGCTTTTGCGGTTAGGGTGCACGATCGGGAGTCAGCAGCCGCAGGTTCTATTTCTGGCACCGCAGCAAAACTTCCTGATGTCGCTGGGCAAGGCAGCTCACGCATCCCCACCTCGCCTCGCCTCCCTCCCGCCAAACAACGAGCGCTCCCGCCCTCGCTCACGCCTCGGGGCGCGGGGAGAGCTGCTCAGGGGGTGGCTCTGCCGCGGGGCTGCGGGCGGCACGGCGGCTCTGCCTCGGCCCCGCAGCATCCTCGGGGGGCACCGCCTGGCCCGGCACTCGCTACCGCAGCCCGCTCGATAACACGGCCGCACCGGCCCCCCACCCGCGGGGCTCCTTTGTGCGGAGGGGCGGGGGGCGGCCGGGCCGTGCCCCGGGGGGCGGGCGGCCCGGGGGGGCG
>VZRF01008470.1:891698-922338 GCA_013396875.1 Vireo altiloquus | reverse complement strand
TCCCCCCCGCCGCTGTCGCCACCTGCAAGTTGTGCCTCGGCCCGGGGGTGCGGCGTCATCCCCTGCGAGCGCTGCCGGAGAGGCTTCCCCCGCCGAGCCCCCACCTTCGCACTCCTTATTTATTTATATTAGTGCTATTTTTTTTTATTCTCTTCCCCCCTCCTCCCCACGCTCCCCCCTGTAATCCCGGCATCCCCTGCTAGGGAGCATCGGCTGTGGGGAGGAGGGAGGTGATGCTGCCAGCCCCCTGCCCGCAGCGGAGGGCTCGCCGGGGATGGAGGCACCCTCCCTCCGGCCGGGGCACTGCAGCGAAGGCCCATCTGCTGCCCGGGCTCGGCTTGCGAGGAGGGCACGGGCTGGGGATGCGTGCCAAGCCTGCAGCAAGCGAGAAGGAGTAACAGGAGTGCGTGCGTGGGAGGGAAAACATCCATACGAATATATGTGTATCATCAAACGTCCCCTCGGCCCTGCTCTGTCTCCATGTCAGATGGCTGCAGTCCCCCTGTTCGGGGCTGGCCGCAAAGGGACGCGGGCATCCAAGTTCTCCCCGCTCGTGCAGGGCTCTGGGGTTGTTTATGGGCTGGAATAGCTCTATGTCCTGCCGGAGTGACACAGGCTGGTGTAGCTTAGTCCTTGCGAGACTTTCGCTCCCTGGGTGAGCGTGACCAGGTTGGTGGGGAACACGGCATCTGCTGCAGCTCTAGGCTTCCTCAGACAGCTCAGTAAGGGAGGGAGCGC
The DNA here is from genome assembly GCA_013396875.1 of Vireo altiloquus. Classification (NCBI taxonomy): domain Eukaryota; kingdom Metazoa; phylum Chordata; class Aves; order Passeriformes; family Vireonidae; genus Vireo; species Vireo altiloquus. The sequence goes on along the minus strand of VZRF01008470.1, from coordinate 921,600 downwards.
GGCACGGGATGGAGAGAGGCTTTTCTCAGTGCCTCAGCTCGTGGTTTTTCTTCGGGGATTTCCACATGCTGCATTTCCTCGAGCCGCACCTGGGTCGCACGGGAGCCCTGCCTATTTCCCAGAAATGAAGCTGGGGTCTTGTACTTCTTCACATCCTAGGGCAGAGCTTAGGTCAGGAGTGTGCCTGCCCTGTCTCCAGCATGTAGTGTGGGTGCTGACCACCTCTCCTCCCATAGAACAACCCTCCAGTTAATTTCAAATCTCTCTTCTTGAGTGGGAAGTTCAAGCCTGTGAAAACACTCAGTGGCACCCCTGCTAACAAATATTACTTGACTCACCAGGAACCCCCAAGCCTGTGCAAACTGAATTTCAAATTCTTGCCTACTCTTGCCCCTGTATCCCTCACCCTAGCAGGGTGTGAGTCAGCAGGAGCTTTTCAGGTTCCCTCTCCCAAAGGGTGTCTCTTGTGCTCGGTGGATCCCACCTGCAGCAGTGGTGTTTGAGTCCAGCTGGCACCTGTAATTTAGGAAGCACTTGCAAGTTCCTGTTGCTGCAGCCCAGTTGCTGTCAGCTTCTCGGAGGAGAGCAGAAATCAAGCAGGACCTACCATTCATTGCCTGGCCCTCAGGCAATGGAGAGACATTTCTGTGGAGAGGGAGGACTGTGGGTGTCCCTATACTCCAGTACTCCCCCAGTTTCTAAGGCTCCCCTAAACACAGCTGTAGCACCTGTGCTTGTTTCAGCCCCAGTAGCAGTGCTGAGAACACGTCCGCCAAGTTGAGTGAGAGAAGAGCAGTCCTTTGAGCTGTTCCTGGGGAGGGAGTCTCCAGCCCCCCTATAGCACTACACAACAAGCAATGAATGAAAGCCATTGCAAACTGAAGAAGAGAAGTGAAGCTGTGACTCTTCTATTACATGTCATAAAAGTCCCTCAAAGATTTATAGCTCCTCTACACCCTAAGGTGATTTTGCAGTAGTGATAAGAAATTGACTGCAAGGTATAGCATTCCTTCCTGCGAGGATGCAGTTATACCTGCATGGCTTGTTTATTAATGCCCTGGATATGACAATTATATCCTTAGGAGAGGGAATGGATTCTGACTAGCTGTAGGTGTGTTTTCTTGCCCAGTTCCTAATTTGGTGGCCCAGCTGCTTGCCTTTTGGCTTGTATACCTTTGGTCTTAGGTGCTGCCGAGGCTCACTTCCATTGGAGGTGCCCAGAGTAGGGAGGGCTGTTTCCAAAGCGGGTTTGGGGGCTGAGCTGCCTGCCTGCTTCCCTCCCTCTGTGTAAATGCTGGTAGGATTGGAAAAATAGTTGCCTGTGTGGCACACAAGGGTTGTCTTAGCAAGAAGGTCAAGAAGAGCAAGTGGAAAATAGTGAGTGTGCTTGCAGGAGTGTTAGCTTCAGTGGATGCTCACAGCTATGAACTTACCCGGAGTGCTCGTGCCCACCATGAGACAAGGATAGCTGGTCTGGAGGCTTGCAGGGGCTGCATGGTGAGCACAGAGCCCACTGAACCTCAGCCAGGCACAGATACACTCGGTGTGCTTGCCTGAGGGAGCGTACCTATGAGGTTTGTGGGCTTCCCATGTGCCTTATGTTTACCTTTCTCCTCCTCCTCCCACGCGCAACCGGCTAAGTGCAGTGTGACACTGGGGCCTGCCAGGTTGGTGTGACACCCGTGTCTGTAGGGGTGCTTGTGTGACAAACAGGGGAGGCTGTTTGCTGGGTGCGTGTAGCAATGCACGCGGATCCTGCTCGATGCGCTTACCGTGGAACACGGGCGCTTTTGTAGAGTTTATGGCTGCAATAAATGTGGAGCATGTAAGCAGTCGTGGGTACAGCAGTTGTTCAGGGCAGCACGCGTAGATGATGTGCACGTTCAGTAGGTGAAGGGCACCTTAGGACAGACAAGTTTTTCTCTGTCCGTCCCTTGCTTTGACCTGTCAGCAAGCAGAGATAAACTCTGTCTCGTGGTAGGGTTTATAGCTGAGTTTTCATCTTGCTGTGTCTGAGCTTCTTCCTCTCTTGAGAACTGCATCTTTAATGTGCACCTGCTGTCACAAATTGACACCCCTACACCCCCCAGCCTCTGTGTTGGATCATTAAGGTGGAGGAAGAAGGTAGGGGAGTTTGGTGATGGATAGATGGGGCAAGCTGGGCCAGCATTCATTCCTAAAGGCTGGCTGAGTTTTAGGTGGGGTTAGTTGCTCTAAAATGAGCCCTTTGTACATTGTTGGAATCTGTGACCCAATCAGTGGGATGTAGCTGGAGGAGGTGGTGCTAACGAAGACTGGTACAGCTGTCAGTAACTCCGGCAGAGAGGCAGGCAGAGGGCGTACTGACTGGCACGAGAGATGCCTTCGTGACTTTAGGTCAGTGGAAGGTGCCTCAAAGGGCTGGTTCATGTTATCAGCCCTGACTACAGAAGCACAACTACATGTGGGTAGTTGTGCCCACATGTTTTCCGCCACTGTCACCCATCAGTTCTGCATAAAAGGTCAGGCTGCACTTCACTAGTACAAAATGCCATCAGGACACTACAGTGAAACATTACAGTGGGGATCTGAAATCTGGGGAAGGGCGGAACATGGGGCAGTGCAATCTAAGGGGACGGAGGGAGCATCTTAGGAATGCCTGCTGTTCTCCCTCCGGGATGTTCTTGGAAAGGTGGTGACGTATCTGCACTGCACATGTGGGCTGCTCTTGGGTCAGTGATGCAGGCTGGCCTTGAGGAGCCACCACAGACCTGCATCGAGGGGCCAAGCCTGGCATTGTGGGCAGTTCTGGGTCAGATTTGGGGCACTTTGACAGCATTAGGTCAGTGCTTGCAAGCAGTGCTGAGTGGGGTGCCAGGACCAGCTGCTTGTCTCAGGGACCAGGGCAGAGTTGCTGTCACAGAGCTGGTGAGTTCCCCCTTCTCCAGAGGAAAGTGAAGAGAAATACTGTGTGGTGGAGCAGCAGTGTGGGATTTAAAAAAAAAATGCTCTATGCCTGCATCCCTGTGGAATAAACTCTGGCTGCATATCTCAGGAAGGCAGAAACATGATTTCTTTTTTCTTCTTTTTCTGACTTCCTTGTGTTCCTTGGCATGCAGACTCTTTACTTCCTGAAGCTCTTCCTGAAGTACAACAGGTACCTCCTGCTCTTCAAACCTCTGAACACCTGTAGCAGGGTGGGTGTATTTTTGTGCTCAGAAACTTGCCTGGTAGAGCTGATAGGTGAAAGGGAGCGCAGCACTGCACTTTGAGCTTTCATCAGGCAGGCTGAGGAAAGAAGCAGAGTAAAGGGAGCTGGCTGCCTTAAAAACAGCAAGAGCTTGTTCTAGAACTGTGATTTTGGAAGTGATTATTCTGTGCTTTAGGACAGCAAAAGTTATGTGAGCTGCTCACTGTTGGGGCCTTGGCCTTTTGTACTGAGATAACCCCCTTAGCTGAATAGGCAGCTTGATGACCTCCGCTAAGGTTCCTTGTTTCCCCACCTAGGGGAGTGCCCAGGTCTGTGTCTAAATAGGCTTTTTCCAAAACATCGGCTGTGGCTGTGGGGTATGACCACACTGAGCTTTGCCAGCGGTCTTTTTCAGCCTGCTTGCACAAATTGCAAGCAGGAGGAGAGGTGAGGAGAGGTAGATGTGGTTGACTGGGAGAGAGAAAAGCAGAAAGGGCTTCTCCTCTTTCTGAGGAGCATCTGTGTCTTGCATTTGGACAGAATTTCTCTCCAAGGACCTTAAATCAACCGATTAAGCTTCTTTTAATTAGGTAAGCCCTTACCCTGAGTAGAAAAGTCTCTCGCGTTTCCCACATAGGGAAACTGAGGCATGGAGCAAGGCTGTGCTGTGCCCAGTGGCAAATACAGGGGCTTGTCACGAGAGCAGCAACCAAAGTGTCGCGCTTCCTGTACTTGCTTTGCTGCTGGCTGTCTTGGAAATCCTAGAGAACAGCTGGGTATGGGTGCTGAGCCAGGGGTTATCGATAGCTTTCTAGTCAGTGCTTGGATTCTGCAGCCCTTTTCACTATAGATATTGGCTCCTTCTTGATCTGCTGCCTAATCTATAATCCCAGCTCCCTGCTGCCTTTCCTTTAGTGTCATTTTCCCCTTGGTGTGGAAATCCATACAGGCTGGGCTAGGGCTAGCGGGCAGAATCAAATCCCATGATCTCTTCAAGGCTTTGGGATAATTTTTATCTTGGGATATTGCTGCACATCTCTTGCATGATGGCAAAGCTGCAGCAAGCGGATTTGGAGCACACCTGAAAGACTAATGCAAATTAGACCTGCTGCACAGCGGCTTCGCAGCTGTGAAACCTGTGATCTAAGCACAGCTATCTGCTGTGCCGGCTTTATCTGCCTTGGGATCCCCTGTTCTGGCGTGCACATACTGGAACTGAACGGAAAGCCAGGGAGACAGCATGGCAAAGAGTCGTGAAAGGGAGTCTCTCTTCTAGATGCTGAGCCCTTTAAGAAAGAAGGGGAAGGTAAACTAGAGCCCTGAGATTTTAAGGGGGTTGTGCTGAGGCTGAAGAGAGGGTTACGGTAGTGCTTTCAGTTTCTCCTTCCTCTAATGCAAATACCTCTAGCTGGGCAGCAGGGAAAAGGAAGAGGATGGAGGCCAGAGCAGGCCAAGCATGTTGGGCATGGACAGATCTTGGAGGCTGCAGCAGCTAGGAAAGGTAGGGTTTTAGAAGAAGGATTTGTCTGTGTAGGGGCTGAGCGTGCATGGTGCTCACTGTGTGTGAGGAAGTTGTGTTTTCATGGAGCTTGCAGCATGAGGGCTGGCCCTGAGGCAGAGCGAGGGGCAGGGTAAATGAGGAGAGCGGTGCCCTGGAGTGATCAGCGTGAGCTGCACTCTGTTGCTTAATGACCCCATTTCAAAGGGAAACTTTGGAAGCCCTGATAGTCAGGGAAGCAGGATCTCCCAAAGGCAGAAGATTGGGGCAGCAAAACAGTGTTTTTCTCTGCTTTCAGCTCAGCCTTTGCTGTATGTTATTTGTGCTAGCAAATGTGTTTCTTCTTTACCACTCCAGAGTTTTTTTTATTCCCTTTTTTCCTTCTTACCTGCCCCTGCAGTCCTTTCTTCCTTGCCTCATTGTGCCAGCTGCAGCTTTTGCCAGCTAATCCGATCCATGGAGGCAAGACCTACTGAGCAGCCTTGCTTGAAGGGGACACGATTTTCTACGCTTGCCCCTGGGGCCATGTGAGGTCTCTGGAGAAGAGGTGGGTTAAAGGAGCTGCTGTTTGCCCATCAGCCCCGTGTCCCCAAGTACCTCCTGTCGTGCCGTTGCTCAGTGCAGGCCCGGCTGTGAGCAAGTGGCCGATGTGCTCTCAGATATGTGCTATTGGCACAAAGCCTCTGTGCCCTCAGAATCCCTATCTAGCAGCAACTTCTGGAGGAAGGGTTGACCACACCTGCCTTCAGCTTGGCCGGGGGGACGATGGGATTGCTTTTGCATAATTTAGCAGTCTCTTGAATTATTTATAGTGCAGTTGTGCTCTGGAACAGAGTCTTCTCGCTTCCCGTGAGCACTGTGGGGGAGGGAAGGGGAGTTTGTCAGGCATCCAGAGTCTATCACTTAGTGATGAGGAAGTGCTGTGGGCTTCCTTTCTGCCCATGTTTGTTTGCATACAGCTCTGTGCAGCTGAACTGCCCAGAGAAAATGCCATTCTGGTTTCTGCGACACTCAGGTGTGTGATCCTGCTGGGCATCTCTGTGGCTTCAGACTGTGCAAGAGGTTCCCAAGTTCAGAGCCTTGTCTTTGTACTAAAGAGACTGTGTCAAGCTGGAGACAATGAATCTGGTGCTCAGATTTGGTCCTTGACTCAACAACAGTGCTGTGGATCGGGGGCAGGGATCTTCTGGACTGTTCTCTAAAATATTTAGATGCTTGAAAGCATTTATTTTTCTTTTGAAGGCCCATCTCGTCTTGCCGAAGTGTTTTTGAGATTTGTCATGACACGTCCATTGGACTTTACACGAGATCATCCGGACCTGAGTGCTGGAGAGATCTGGTGGTTGAGTAGCAAAATGTGCCACTGAAATTCCCATCACTTCTCAGTGATTAAACCCTAAAGAGAAACCAATGGAGGGCAAAGAGAGGCTGGGGCAGTTTTTTACAGGCTCTTGCAGCAGTGGAACATCATGAAGATGAGCTGGGTAGCCGAGCTATGTATGAGCTTAATGCCCTTTGTCCCTGTGCCTCACTGTGGCAGGTTGCTGTACCACACAGGTGGGCTGTCCTACTTCTGCCCTGCTTGTCCTGTTGACTTCAACATGACCACAGCTCCCCTTGTTCACTACACATCCTTCTTGTTCATTACAGATTTTCATAATGTGCTTACACATTAGTCCTGTCTTTCTCCTTTCCTTCCTTTTTGACCTCTTTGTGGCAGCTGGCTTCTCAGAAACACAGTTCAATATAAATGTTTGTGTTACTGAAGACCTGAGAGGGGAGGAAAATGGCTGAGGGTGGAGAAGGAAAGAAACTTGGCCTGTAATCAAGTGATTGTGGTAGTAAACTGCTTTGTCTGTTGTACAGTTGAGCAGAAATGCTCAGCTTCCCTGTTTTTATTTGCACAGTGTCCACTTGTGGCTTTTGCATTTGGGACAGAGTTGGACAGGCATGTCCCTGTTGAACTGTATGTTCCCTGGACAAGCTGTGCTGTCCCACCTTGCCCTGGCCTTGGTTCTTGGGCTCTTCAGCCTGAAAAACCCCATTCTTTCATCAAATGGTTTTGCCTCTTTTCAGGGTCATCAGCAACTGGTTAAATGCAAAATTCCTCCTCATCCTGCTCAAGAAATAATGCAATCTAAAGGAAGAATGCGAAGACAAGTGGTCCCCAAATCTGTGTGGTGTCTGGGATGGCATTTGATTTTGCTGATGAAGACAAACTTTCTTCCTCTTCCCCACAGACCTGCTCTCAGTTCTTTCTGCTTGGATTAATCTGGAGATCAGGATACTGCTCTGCTTAGTGAAAGGGAATGTTTGTGCAGAAGTAGTAAACATATTGTTGAGACACAGGCCTGCTGCAATGCCTGTAAACAAGATCCAGTTGTCTGTGGGAGGCAGAAGAGAGATTTATGTGACCCTGAGTTAAGTGCATTAGGAGGCTTTTGATTTCATTCTGGGAAACTGCCCCTTTTCATGGTACCATATGCCTGTTATCGGCATAGAGCCGTGACTGCAGAATTGATTCGTGGGGATTTAATCCGAGGGGCTGCGATGCGGCAGTCAGAAGGATAACATGAGCAAGGGGTTGTCTCTGCAAGCCAGAGCCCCTGAGCTCATGCCCTTTGTCCACCCCAGAGGTGGAAGTCTGAGCTGACTTACTCCTGCCTTGGCGGCAAGGCATTGAAGAGCTCTCTGCCTATCAGCACTTTCTTTCTGAAAATAATAACAAAGTGAAGTGGCAGCGGGGGATCCAGGCAGCACTGTGTCGAGGTCTTGCCTATGTCTTGAAAGAGGAAATGAAGAACAAAGGCAGAAGAGACAAATAAATAAGGGTCTGTTCGTGGCCCAAGAAAAATTCCCATGGACTTGTATAACATTCTCGGGAAGATGTGACACTCCCTGGGCTGGAGTTAGTTTTTGAGAAATGAAAAGAAAGGGGGGGGAAGGCAAGAGAATGAGCAACGGGGGTTGGGGAAGGGGAGGAGAGAAGGAGGGAGAGACACCCTAGAGAAAGCTCTCAGCAAGGAATCAGGTTTCTCCGGCTGTTCCTGGTGAAGAGGGGTTAATGCTCTTTGCATGGGATTGGCTGGTCACCAGACATTCAGAGTACAGGGGGATCTGGGGGCTGCCAAGCAGGACCCCTGTGGCCTGAAAAGGAGGGGAGGAGGGGAAGGAAGAGGCTCTTCCAAACAGTAATAGATCGGCTACTGTGGGAAAGTGAGCACACTGCCAAACCCCAAGTAGTTGGTGATGGATGGGGGAGGAAAGAGGGTGGGGATGGAGGGCCAGCTCTTCTCCTGGCCACTAGGATCTTGCTGCTATTCCATGGCCTCCCTTTATTTATTGTCTTCTTGGGGTTTAATTATGCCCCTCCTCAATCCATCTTGGAGAGCTTTTATCCTGGGGATGCACAAACAACTGCCACCCACTTCAAAAATAGCTGGAGTTAACGTGGTTTCTCCTGCCTGCGTGGGTCTGTGCACTTCGCCCATCACCATGGCATCAAATGTTTCTTGCCTCCTTCCTCTTTTAAGTGCCTCGCTCCAGGCCCACAGGGCACCCACTTCACCTTCCTCTGGGCTTTTTAACTTGTATCTCCCTGTTGCTTGGGCTGTCACCCAGTCCCCAGGGATTCTCCTGCTTCCCTTTGTGCAGGGTTTGTGTACCTCATCTGGTGTCTCTGCCACATGTTCTTCACCCATGGACCCGCAGGTCTGAGGATCATCTGGACTGTTCATCTTGGAGCTGTTCTCAGGATTTGTGACTTGTACTCCACTTGCTTGGCCTGCATGGAGTGCCTGCCAGGATGTGCACTGAAGGCAGTTACCTCCTGCTGCTGAGTCTTCCAGTTCCCTCCTTGAGATGTGCTCCTTCTCTGATGCTTCTGGGAAGAATTAGTGAGCCCATGGTGGTTGAATGGGGGCCTTGTTGGAGATTTGGTTAGCTGAACAGCGCCTACAGTTCTTTAATTTTGGGTGTCTGAGGATGTCTACATGTTTTGATCAGAACTGGTGAAATAATTTAGAAAGTTTCTGCTGGTCAGCTGCTTGTTCCCATGCCTAGGCGTTTTCTTCAAGTTTATTTTTAACCCAGTTAGATCTGCTGCTGATATGGCTGTAAAAGCAGACTTTCATGTGATTGACAACTTGAATTCATCCAACTGACAGCTGAGGGATGGGTAAGCTGTGAAACCTCTGACATAACAGCCTATATTGTCACATGCTTCACTTGAAGCATCTGAAAGCACGATTTGGTTTTGTCCTGGGACAACATGGTTTTGACCTGTTACTCTCTGCAAGGCACCAAAACTAGCGGGGAGGTCTTGCATATTTCTTTGATTACCCTGTGGTCTGTCTGAAGACATAAGTTGCTTTTTTGTGTAGCGTTGTCCATTTTCCCTTTCCTATTCCTCATGATGGAGCATTTCTTCCGTGTAAGATACCAAAATCAATAAGCAGAAGACCTAACCAGCTCCCTTTTGCAGTGACTGATTGCTGTGCTGTTGGAGCAGTGAGCAGCAGCAGTCCCGTGTTTGGGAGAAGGGCCTCGCATCCTGGGGGAGTGCAATGAGCAGTGCCTCAGCTCGCCCTCTGATGTCCAGGGAGGCCCAACCTTGGAGCCAAGTGGTGACACAATCTCCAGGGCCATCACAGCAGACTTCGTGGAACCAGATGTTTTGAGGAAGCAGTAAGCAGGGTTGAGGAAGAGTCCTTCTGGGATATCAGGCATAAGTGAGGGAGAGGTGCCACTTCTCCTTTAGCGGAAAGAGCACTTAGACTAGTGATGCTGAGAAATTAAAGGTGCAGCTTCTGAGAGCTTCTGAAGGATTAGTGTGTGCGGAAGCATCTCTGAAGCCGTGGAAATTCCTATGGTGAGACTGGATTTAGCTGGAGAGAGGAGATATGCTGGGCTCCCTTGTAGCTAATCTGTGGGATACTGAGAAGAATATTTGATAGATTCCAGTGGAGTTGGAAATCCAGCTTAGTTTCCTTTAGCATGCTGTACTGCACCCTTGTGACGTCCAAGTACTTCTTGGATAAAATTAAATTGGTGTCTTGTAGGCCATTACTGGATTTTGCTAGAGTTTTCTAGTCTTTTCTGAAATCTTCTTTTAAACTGGGGGTTGGGAAATTATATAATTATGCTGTTATTAGTAATATGGTAGCTACAGTAAGAACAGTCTATTTGAGTGGAGGGTTTTATAATGGACTCCGAAGGTCTTCAGATGCTGGTCTGTTCTGCTGACTTCAGGAAGACAAATCTTGAAATAAAATCCGGTCAACAAAAACCATTTTATCTCCAGGTCCCATGTGTTATGTACGGAGGGTTAAGAGCTGCTTTGTCTGACAGCAGGCCGCTGTGTCGCTGCATCTGGAGGTGTGGCATCTAAAATGACCAAGGCTTAGTCCACTGAAGAGCAGGACAAGACACTTGAGAGAACAGTGAAACTGTGAAAGCCCATGGAAAGTGTGGAGTCTGAAGGTACTGTGCTTGCCGAGGTGAAGAGGTGAGCAGCCACAGCACTTAAAAAGCTGAAGGCTTTGTGTTGCATCCATCTTGGTTTCTGTGTGCAGCAGATAGTAGCTGCTGGTGTGGGGCACTTCGGTCTCCTAGAAGAATGCACAACAGAGACTCCGGGCTTGTTTGGGTTTTGGCTGTAGATGCTGCAGGTCTGTTGAGACTTAGCAAGGTCTTGCATGCAGTCTGGAGGCTTGTGGTTAACATGTGCATCCTGTGCCTGCCTTCCTAGGAAGGGGACGGTAATGCCTTTCTTTGTGCTGTGCTGTCACCCTTCCCTGGCCAACTTCACCTTAGTTTTGTGTATATTCAGCCTTTAGCTATCTTTTTTCCTCAATCCAGTTTTCTTTCTGACTCGATGAGACCTATTATTGGTGTGAGGATGGCAGCTCTGGGAGGCACGTGGAAGTTATGGTGGCATGCTGTTGAGTGGTTACCTTACCACTCAGCAGAAATGGAGGGAAGGTGCTTAGGATAGAGCCTTGCTCTGCCTCAACCTGACCTTGCTTGGAGAGTGACTGTGCTTGATGGCTCGATCCAGCTGTTTGGGCTGGCAGCAAGTCAGTGGCACCTTGTGGTCGGTTGCCTTGAAGCTGCAAAGGAAACATGGAGTGTGAGGTATTGCTGTTTTACATTAGTGCTGTGGGCAGCAGCTCTTGATGAAGGACATGGAAGAATGTTGTATTCTGTCCTTGGAACTTGAAGGGAAGCTGATACAGACCTGCTTACATTCAAACCACCTTCTGCTGTGACTGCCAGAGCTTCTTGCTGATGTCCTTGTAGCTTGCAGTTCCTGAAAACACTGTGGTATCCTTCATGTGAGAGAGATGCTGAGCCCTAGCTACCTTCTGGTACATCCTGCTTCTCTCAGATTTTCCTGCAATGTAGGATAATCTTCTTTTCCTACCCTTCAGCAAAGCACAGTCCTGCTGTCCCTGAGCTTGTTTTAGTTGTTGACAAATACGAAGTTTTATGATTTCTCTTTCTGTGGATGTTTGCAGGACAAAAGTAACTTGAGATTTTTAGAGTGTTTAGAGGTACTGTGGCTCTGATGCCTGCTGTAGTTCCTGTGCTTGGGGATGGCAGGTAGACCTGGTACTCCAGAAATGGAGCCTGTTCCATTTGTCTCTAGCTGGAGCAGAGAGAGCTGGGCCCTCAGTGTGGAGTGGGGGATGGAAGTCATACTGGGTTTTAATCTGCCATGTGAAAGCAATTCTAATTTGAATTGTTGCTCTGTGTTGAAGTGTCTGAGTGATCTGCAGATAGGTTTCTGCATGGGTGTTAAGGGATAACTTTAGGCAGAGGAGATGAGCATTTTGGTATCAGGGGAAAACCATAAGCTTCTGCTCTGACTTGTTCTCCACAGCTGCTTTTCCCCTGTAACCATGGGAGAGGTCTAAGGAGTCTTGAGTCCCATACCCTAACAAGGTGGGGTAGCCTGTATTCAACAGCCTGTTGAATGGCCTCTTGCCAGTGTTCTCCAGAAGAGAACATTGGGGCTGGTGAACTGCCAGCTCTTACCGGTGTGTATCTTTCTCTCTGGCTTCTTGAAAATAAGTATATTATTTCAGGATGGTATAAATCAATTGGTCACTAAAATGGTAACAGGTGCCTGGGGATAACTCATGTGCATACCACTTCTAGCTTTCCTCCTTTTCTGAAAGCCCTTCCCCTGCATGGTAAAGACAACTTCAAGCAAGGAAATATCAAAGGGATCCCTTACAAAAAGAAGCTTTCAGCTTGTCTTTCCAGGACTGAGTGTTGCTGAAGTGGTTTATAACTGTGTATTCCCTAAAGAGCTTTGTCTTAATGGAGCTGACTGTCCATACTACTACAGGCTTTTTCTTCTACTTGAACATTAAAGGTTTTCTTGCTGCTGTTTTTAACCTGACAGTAACTTGAGCACTCTCCCAGAGATCAAGTTGACTTTTTTTTGTCTTCCTCAGTCAAAATTGTCAGAAGGGAAATACCTCTTCTTGCTGTTTTCAGTGTTCCTGATCACTGATGGCTGCTCTGTGTTGGAGCAGTTGGGCTCTTCTGTGACAAACTGAGATGTCTCCCTGACTGGTATCTCCTTTCTCATTTCTACCACATGTTAATGTTTTGGATGGGGAGGGTGGGTAATCCTCCCTTGCTGGCCTTTGTCTCCAGCTAGCTGCCACCAGACAGGTCTTTCACTGCAGGGCTGATAAGAAGATATGGGAAGGGATACATGACTGATGGTATTTAGTGTCTTGGCTCACCCAAGGGTGCGTGAGTGTTCTCCACTCCCTGGCACAAAAATCCCTGGCATGTGAGAATGAAGGTGGTTCCCAGGGAAGAGATTTTGAAAAGGACACACCTTGCTTCTTTGCTTCCCTTTTTCCAGGACGGGTTAGGAAATGGGTTTGTGTTCCCACTCCCTAACAAAATCAACTGAACAGTGAAAATTGCCTCCTGGGTCGTGTCAGCAGCGGAACAGCAGAGGGTACTGCAGGGCCAGCTTGCCGGGGAGGGCTGTGCACACCAGCCTGGTGCAGGAGCAGAGGCAGCGCAGCCCTGCCCGGAGCTTGTTGTGCCCGTGGGTGAAGAGCTGCAGAGCCACATGCTGAGCCTGACAGATACTGATGTATGCAAATGTCAAGTGAGGAAAATATGCTTTGCTTCCTAAAACCATGTGTCCCGCTATGTTGACACGGTGCGCTACATCTCAGAAAGCAGAGCAGTTTGTTGAATATCAAGAGTTACGGCTTTTTTGTCTGGGAATTTACCTTGGCATGCAGAGCATCACGGCCATCTGAGAAAAAGATGATGTGCCTTGTGCGATTCCTTCAGCCCTGGGAAGCTGGCTGCCCTGCGTTTGTGTGTCCTATAGGAACTGGAGCGAAACCAGCATTTCCTGGCAGCCGTTGGGATTGCCGTATTGGAGCAGGTCAGCTGTTCATCCTGCCCAGGCTTCAGCGTCTGAGAGAGCAGCCTGATGTCTGGAAGTAATGCCTTGGAGAAGTCACAGGAGACTCGAATGGAGAAAGCTGTACTCATTTAGCAGTGAGGCACACTTTCTCCTGACAGCCAGTCACTGCTAATTTAGTGGGTTTTTGACTTCCTTGTGCTTTTCTCTGCCCCACACTTGAAGACAGAGTAAAAACTGGTGATGTGCAAGGAAAAGGCACTGAATATTCCTCTACCTTATAAGTGATTTTGCTGGCTTCTGCAAGACTTTAACAAAGCCTTAAGAAAAAACATACCATGGATACAATGAGATACTCACAGGGTTTTCTGTAGCCTCTTGTTTTGCCCCCATGAAGAAAGCCTGACAGCAAGCCCCAAGATGATCCTTTATGACTTTTAACAGAAGAATATCCACAAAGGTGACCTCCCACCAGCTGGGCCATGACCAGGTCGGGCTGTGGAGCTGTGGTAGATGGGTGCTGGAGGCAAGGGTCTACCCTGGTGCAGCCCCCTAAGGAGAGCCACTGTTTCTTCCCTTTCCACCTGCCCACAAGATGGTCTCCCAGTGGCACCTGGAGCCAGCACCCTGCCCTGCTGCTGACTTATGTTGTGGCAAAGTATATCAAAACCCCTACTAAACATTAACCAATAGAATCAAACTCTCTCTCTTTTTTCCTTGTTTATTTTTCTTTCAATTTTTTCCCCTCCCATAGCCATGCTGTAACTTTTCCACTGGCTTCAGGCTTGCAGTCCTTCAGTCAGAGCTTAATCTGGGAGTCCTTGGCCTGCCACCTGAGCACTGGGGACAATGTCAGTGGATGGTGATTTCCACTAAAAAAGTGACTGCCAGGTGTCCAGAAACACTGTTGCTAAGCTGTAAGGTACAACTGTGGACAGCCCCTCTACCAAAGTTTGTGTCAGAGCCATCTGTGGAGAGCCAGATACGCTTTCCTTTGGGTGGTTGCCATATGTCTAAATGCTTTATGGCTTTTCACTTTAGTATTAAATCCTCCTCAAGTTAATCAGTAAACATGCTTTGCTGTACTTTACCCAATACCCTCTGAAGTAGTGGGAGCGGATTGGGTTCTTCTTCCCTCTCCTCCTCATGCCTGCCCACATGTCAGCCTTGAGGAGCCCTTGGGAACAGCCGTATGTGGCGCTGGTGGTGTGGGGCAGCTCCCCCGTGACCCCAGGAGCAGGGACTGCCTCCGGGGAAGGCGTTGCTGGCAGCAGTGTGTGCCAGGTAGAAGCTTTACAAGTGATGGTAGTCTCAGGAACTTTGGCCCTGGAACGGAGACTGCACCAGGGAGAGAGCCACCAGAATGGAGCAGGTCGAGGGGGCAAAGTGGTATGTGTTGCATGCGTGGGGATCTCTCCTCTTTGTCACTGGAGAAAGGGTGTCATCCTCCAGGACAGCCCCTGCCTTGAAAAGGACTTTAGGAGGACCTTTTTCCCACACTCACTTTTGCCCCAACTTGCCTTTCCCGAAAAAAGAAGGTGGTGAACACCTTTTCTAATTTTCCTTGGTGGAGTATTGTGTGAGATTAGGTTGGTGTGTTTTTGGTGGGTTTTTTGGTGGTTTTTTTTTTGGTTTTTTTTTTTTTTTGGTCCTTTTTCTGAATTGTAGCCTTCAATCACTTCTCTGCCTGACAGCAGCTCTATGTTCCCTGCCTGAGCTGGAGGAGGGGAAGTGGTGGAGGGGAGGATGAAGACAATATTTCATGTTGTTTGGAGGGAAGGGCTGTGCACCACTGGCTTCTTTCTGGCATGACATGGATCCATCATGGTGGCACAGTATTACCGGCAGAGACAGCTAGGCATTTATTTTTGTCACCTTGATCCAGATGCAGAAAAACCTCAGCATCTGGTCCACAGAAAATGAAAAGCAAAAGACAACATATGGAGATACAGTGGACTTGAGAATCGCAGGTGGGAGAAGAATAAATGTGACAGGATCTTAATTTTATTTTTGTTTTCCTGTCCCCCATGTGAACTTGGGTAGTATTTCCTAAGAACAAGGGTGGTTTTTTAGGGTGTGTGTTGAATAAACACTGAAAAGATCTGGAGAGTGTAGGCTGCCTCTGGCAGTCTGACTAATGATCTTGGTCCTTTAAAACTGCCTCTCCTTGCACCGGTCATGTTTCAACCATGCCTCCCCAAGTCTCTCACCCTTCCTGCTCTCGGCTCTCTTCGTTTTCCCCCAACCCTCTGATGATGCACCTCGGAGGAGGTTTACATTCATTTAATTCCCATTGGTGAATAGGGACAAATCTTCCAAGTGCAGCGGGTTCACTAGATCACGAATTCCTGTTATTCTGGATTTCCTGTCTTTCTACCCTGTTGCCAGTGCCTTTCTTGTCTTTGTGGATTTATGAGACTGATCTAGCAGAGGTTCAGCTTGGTGTAACCCATCTGAAGCAATAGGCTCACTGAAGATGGCAGGGGATGGGGGTTGTAGTTCTTGGAGTCAAGTCTCTAAAGGTGCATGCTGAATTTGGACCAGCATTCCTTCCCCAGCCTGTTTTTCTAACAGTGGTAAACTTCTGCACCTCAGTAACTATTGAATGTGACTCTCCTTTTCGTGGCTCTTCCACAGGATGAAGATGAGACGCCATAAACTCTTTCTGACTCTCTGCATGGCTGGTCTCTGCCTCATCTCCTTCTTGCACTTCCTCAAGGCCCTTTCCTATGTCACCTTCCCCAGGGAGCTGGCTTCGCTTAGTCCCAACCTCGTCTCCAGCTTCTTCTGGAACAATGCCCCCGTCACGCCTCAGGTCAGCCCTGAGCCAGGGGGTGCGGAGTTCCTCCGCACCCCCCTGTACTCCCACTCCCCCTTGCTCCAGCCCCTGTCTCCCAGCAGAGCCAGCGAAGAGCTACACAAGGCTGAATTTGTGCTGCCAGAAGACTCAACAGAATACTTTGTCCGTACCAAAGCCGGTGGTGTTTGCTTTAAACCAGGCACCAAGGTGCTGGAGAAGCCACCCGTGGGAGGTCGGCAGGAGGAGCGAGCGGATGGCATGGCCTCGGGGCGGCCAGCTCGGAAGCCGCTGAGCGCCAGCGGAACCAAGCGGCGCAAGTGGGTGGAGTGTGTGTGTCTGCCGGGCTGGCACGGTCCCAGCTGCGGGGTCCCCACCGTGGTCCAGTACTCCAACCTGCCCACCAAGGACCGCCTCGTGCCGCGGGAGGTCCCCCGGCGGGTCATCAACGCTATCAACGTCAACCACGAGTTCGACCTGCTGGATGTCCGCTTCCACGAGCTGGGAGACGTGGTGGATGCTTTCGTGGTGTGCGAGTCCAACTTCACAGCCTACGGAGAGCCGCGGCCCCTCAAGTTCCGCGAGATGCTCCTCAACGGCTCCTTCGACTACATCCGCCACAAGGTGCTCTACGTCTTCCTGGACCACTTCCCCCCCGGCGGCCGCCAGGACGGCTGGATTGCTGACGATTACCTGCGTACCTTCCTCACCCGGGACGGCATCTCCCGCCTCCGCAACCTGCGCCCGGACGACGTCTTCATCATTGACGATGCCGATGAGATCCCGGCCCGCGATGGCGTGCTCTTCCTCAAGCTCTACGATGGCTGGACAGAGCCCTTTGCCTTCCACATGCGCAAGTCGCTCTATGGCTTCTTCTGGAAGCAACCGGGCACCTTGGAGGTGGTCTCGGGCTGCACCATAGGGATGCTCCAGGCTGTCTATGCTACCGATGGGATACGTTTGCGACGCCGTGAGTACTACACCATGCCTGGGTTTCGGCAGTATGAGAACAGCACAGGACACATCCTGGTGCAATGGTCGCTGGGCAGCCCCCTCCACTTTGCTGGCTGGCACTGCTCCTGGTGTTTCACCCCCGAGGGGATCTACTTCAAACTGGTGTCAGCCCAGAACGGGGACTTCCCCCGCTGGGGTGACTACGAAGATAAACGAGACCTCAATTACATCCGGGAGCTGATCCGGACTGGTGGCTGGTTTGATGGTACTATGCAGGAGTATCCCCCTGCCGACCCCAAGGAGCAGATGTATGCTCCCAAGTACCTGCTCAAGAACTACCAGCGGTTCCGCTACTTGCTGGAGAACCCCTACCGAAAGGCGGAGGGTGCTGGGTGAGGCCACCGAGGCTCAGGCTTGGGTGGGAAATCAGAACTTCACAACAAAGGGAAAGAGTCGGGTGTTTTCTTCTGTTCCTTTTCTTCTTTTGTTTCCTTTGTCTATGGGCAGGGTGTGCCATTTTTCTGGGGTCTCTGCCCTCCCTCACTTCCTGTTCTTCCCTTCATCCCAGGGTGATGCCTGGGAACCTGAATTCCTCAGTCACATGAAGGGAGGCCTGGACTGGAGGAAGAGAGATGTCGGGGACCTGTTCTGTAGTAGCATAAAGACTTTCTTCTTTCTTCTGAACCTCTCCTGCTGGCTGGAGAGAATCTTTGCAGCCAGCTGGCAGATTTTCCTCTGGGGGAGGCTGAGAGGGTCCCATGGGGAGAGAGGGCAGCTGTTCCCATCCACCCTCATCCTTTGTGGATTGGAGCAAGCATAGATGCAAGCCTGGGCTATTCAGTGAGCATGTGAGTCAGCAGGCACAAACTCTTGTGAGTGGTTGCTTGTGCAGATGTGTGTCACTGGCATTTTTTGGATGAGTGAATGTGCAAAAGCATCTCAGTATGCTGCTTTTTTTTTTTTTGTATACCTCTATATTCAAAGGGTATTGTGGGGAAATCCTTTGCTTCCAAGGTGTCCTCCTCAAGATGCAGCCCCCTGCACAGGCGTAATGCATCTGTCCTGGGCTGGATCTTACCCCAGTACTCTACCAATCCTGGAGCAGGCAGATAGGAAGCAGAGGAGAAAGCTGGGTTTTGAGGGTTTTTTCTGCTCATTTTTTCCCCCTGCCCTTGCAACACTGCATGGACTTGTCCTACAGAAGCCAAAGCATCTTCCCTGCAGTACGTGCTTCTGTTGGAGGTGGGATAAGCTGCAGGGGACTCAGATGGTGGGAGTGTATGTTTGCAAGTGCATGGTTGCCTGTGTGCATGAGCGCTCACATGCATGGGTTTGGTGTGCACCTGGGTGGTGCCAGTGTTAGGCGGGGAAGAGGACATAGAGGGGCTTGGCTGTGTGTGCTTGTAGAAAACAGTGGGATCCAGAAGCTGTGATCTCAGTCTTGGCATGGATGACTTCTTGGAGAATTCATAGGAGAGGACCAAGGATAGCACTGGCTCTGCATAGCATTGCTACACATGTGGGACTGCTTCATGCCTTTCTGGCTGCCTCTAGAGCCCCACAGGCTGTGCCTGTGGCAGGGCTGCTGCTTACACGTGCTGGCTATTCCTTCTTACCATGAGGTAATAAAAGGGAGAGAAGAGGAAGGGCAAAGTTCTGATTGTTGTGGGGAAACAGCCTGTCAAGGCACAGGATCCATCTGTTTGCCCTTAGGCTTAGGTTGTGAGTGAGCTCATGAAGAAACAGGCCATGGGCAGTTTCTCCCTGGGGGAAAGAGAGAGTCTGGGGACCACCGTGCAATCCAGAGAGTGTGTGCAGCCCACATTTGCAGCCTGGGCCAAGTGGACAAGACCATGGAGAGGAGAGGGGATTTAGGAGGGCTGTAGTTGCAGCTGGTGGGGTTGGTGTCTGCCAGTTTGCCAGGCATGAGCAGTGAGGATCTGGCCTGCTGTTGGCATTGGATTGATTCATCTCACTGAGGAGGCAGATTCTTGTCTCCACCCTTACCACCACCCTTCCTTAGCAGATGGCTTGACAGGGTGCCCAGAGCCTGGGTCGTAGTGGGTAGAGGGTGAAAAACATAATGAACTTGCTCTCTTAGCCTTCCAGTGGAAAGACTGACTCATGTTCCAAGCAGAAATCATATGGAAGAGGAGAAAGAGGAAAGCTTTGGCACAAAGAAGTGTGGCCCTTCTGGCCAGCTGTTCTAAAGCAGGAGGGTTTTCACGGCCCCTAACTCTGTCAGAGCTCCATGCTTGTGTGTTGTCCAGCATGTGCCACCCTTCTGCTTCATTCCTGCCTATGTCTTTCTCTCTTTTTCCCTCCTAGTCCCCTTTCTAAAGACGAGAAAATTGTCAACAAAAATTACTTCCTTGCCTAATAAGGCTGAGACTGAAAGAGAATTGAAAGTGAATGTCTTTTTCTGATCAAATTGAGATGCAGTTCACCTTAGCTCCTTCCACATTTTGTGTGCCAGAATGCCTGCTTGGAAGAACTGAATGAACTGCTTGTGTCTTACTATTTTTGTTGGGTATTTTTAAAATCACTGTTCTCAGTTCTGTTGTGTCTTCCCCACAGACAGAGAAGCCCCTTTGGAAACTGGATGGACAAACTTTGCTAGGCAGAATGCTCTTCCCCCAAATGAAAGTTGTGGCTTTTTTTAAGTCCAGACTTCTTGATGGTAGCAGAAGGAACTCCTGTCACAGTCATGGGGTCCTGGTGCTGAGCAACTGTGTGGAGGTCTTGGGTGTCGGAGATTATAGAGAAATGGGGTCCCAGGTGAGAAAGGAGCCTGTATTAAGCAAGATGAAATACATAGCACTGAGGATGCAACACAAGGAGAAGATGCTTTCCCCAGGGACAGCTGGAGGAGAGCAGGTGTGTTAGCTCATGCAATTCATCAGCAGAAAAGTATGGAAGGAAGAAGCCATTTCTCATTTTACTCTAAGGAGGGAGCCTGGGGTCTGCTTTTGGACCTTTTGGCTTTGCCTTGTCTCGGTGATGATAATACAAGGCCAGTGCCAGGCTTTGCTGGAGACAGTGAAGAAAGACAAACCAGTCTTTGGGGTGGGTGCTTTGGCAGCACCAGAGCCCCACTTCAGCAGGAGCTAAAGTCCATGTGTGCTGGGGCTGCACCTTGTTATCTCCCATAGTGGGAGCAGCTTCTCATCTGATACCAGCCCTTCCCCATGCATGGCCATCCATGGATTTTTAGTGCACAGCAATCATGTTTTCAGTGTTGAGGTATGACCCTTGTCTCTTGGGAGTTTGATAAGCCCACAGCTGCAGTATCTGCTTTTCCTATTCCGGAAGTACAGCCTCTTACCTTCTCTCCTCCATTATTTGCCCCACCATTCTCCTCTTCTCCCTCTGTTTTGCCTCTCCCTTCTGCTCCCTTGGGCTGGAGAAGAAGATATTACTGGAATAGGAATGCGGGGGCTCTTCTCCTCAGAACTCCTGCCCTTACTCACTTCCTTATTCTTAGGAAATTAAATTTAATCCAGACTTCTGTTGTAGTGGGAGGAAGGGGCTTTACAGATGAAATGCATTCTTTATTATTTCTCTTTCTCAAGAATTGTTTAAACATTTTTTGATTTAAGGCCAAACCAGTCAATGTTTTTGTCTAATTTGTCTGGCTAACCCTGTGTTTGTTATCCTTAGGGAGCTAGAGTGCTTGTCATTAAAAATCTTCCTTCTTGTCCCTGGAGGGAACAGACACTACTAAGCTGGCTTTCACACAGTGATTTTCCACGGTGGGGGCTTACTCTCTGCTCATCCTTGCCTGTGCTGCTTGCTGGGACCTCTGCAGCCAGCTCTGGGTGGGGCAGACACCCCTCTGGGCAACTGCCATAGGAAGGAAGTCAAAACCATGTGGGTGTATGAGGTGGTGAGAGAGGCAAAGTGAGAGGCAGGTTTGTGTCAGATCCTTGTTTCCCAGGGCTGGACTCTGAGCTAAGCACTGAGGCTCCTTCATCTTACCTGAACTGGATTCTGAGATTTGAGAAGGGAAAGACCAAGAACCTTGTCCTGGCACTGGGCTGGAACTGGGATCAGACTACCCCAGAGCCTGCTGTGTGTGGGTTATTGCAGCCCACAGACAGTGGGCAGTGAATCCTGCTGTCTCTCTTGGACCAAACTGTCCCGTGGACGGAGGGAATGCATCACCAGCCTTTTCCTGCAGCCCTCTTCAACCTTGTGCTTTTTCATTCCCAAAACCTTTTTACCTTCAAATTGGTAAAAAGGAGGGCCAGGAAGTAGGTGAAGCAGTGTGTGGCACACCCAAGCCTTGCACTTCTTTCTGTCTATGTCTTGCTGTCTTTCTTTGTGCTTCCCACCTAAAGAAGAGTGTGTGCCCATGCATGGCTTTGACTGGAAAGCGCCTTGTCCTCCTTTGCCCCGAGTGAAAGGGGGACGTGGGCTTTGGTGGATCTGCAGCGGGTGAGCTTGCTAAAGCAGAAGGAGTAGGGCAGGTTAGATGTCTTTGCCCACCTGGGGGTAATGCTGCACCCAAGGGACAGAAAGGACACGGTGACATTTTTTGCCTGCAGATGGTATGGAGGATGACATGCTCAGGCCCACTCCTGCTGTTGCTTTCTCTGATCCCTGTGTCCTGCTGAGGTGTTTGCTGTTGTGCTGCTCAGGCCAGCCTGCTTGCTCTGTGTCTCTGTGACAGGTAAACAAGGAAACCGAGTTGGGATGGCGGGAGAGCATCAGAGCAGAATGAGTGTTCATTCTGCTCTGCCTGCCTTGCTGTTTCCTCGTGGGATGGTGTCTCTTCCCCTCCTCAGTATCCCTGAGGCTCTCTCCCTGTGACCCAGCTCCCGCCGGCAATCTCTGTGGCTGCTATGCCTCTGCACTGTGAAGACACATGTCCAGGGTCTCTCCTGGTTCCATTAGTGAACACTGGTGGTGAAGAGGGAAGGGATGACTTGTCCGAGCTTCACTGACCTCTAACCTTGGTGAGAAAGGAGGGAAGTGAGTGGGAGAATGGATCCTGTATCCCTCCATCGTTGTGTTCTCCCTACCCTCCCTAAACCCCTCCTTTCTGATTTCTGAGACATTGGCCAAACTCACTTTTGTTATGGAAAGGGAAGGGGAGCTGGAGGATAAGGGGGTGGCAGGAGGGGCTCAGATCCAGCATCAAGAAAGAAGAACTGTTTCTAATGCAATACACTGACATTTTAAAGTTTGGGGGACTACAGGTAATGGATTAAGAAGGGATCTGAAATATTCTGAGACTAAGAATTTGAACCACTGTTTTTTCCTGCCTGTGTGGATGATGATGCAGTAATCATCCTGGAGGTGGTCCAGCAGCACTTCTAAGCCTGGGGTCCACCTGGACCTACTGCTGGTGTTGCTCCTGGAGTGGCTCCAGGACACCCTGCTTTGGAAGAAGAATGCGTGGACTTGCCAAAAACTAAAAAGAAAAGAAAAAATAAGAGCATCTGCAAAGCTCCTTTCAACTCTGTAATTTATAAACAGCAAGTAATAATGGACTTTTTGTAAGGATAAATCAAATGTACATTCTGAAATCATTTTCTCTGTAAATGGTTGGATTTCATTTCACCCTTAAAGGGATGCTTAAAAGGATGAGATAATAATAAAAATTAAAAAAATTTACAAAGTATGAAAGGAAACCAAGGCATGTGTGTGGCAGCTTTTATTTCTCATTGCCTGGCTGAGGGGCTGCTGGAACATGGAGTTGAGGCATTTTCCTCTCTTGGTAGGACACTGTTCCCAAGAAGGGAGATTGAAGGGAAGCCTAGCTGATTTGGAGACCGATTCCTGATTTTGTAGGCCTGTGTCAGACCTAATCTGCATGATAGGTGAGTATGAATATGTAAAGGCACATAAGTGGGGAACGATGGCTGCTGAGTGGCTCTCTGAAGAGCTGGTGGATGTGGGAACCAGCATCATCTCATAAAATGGTCCCTTGACATAATCTTTGCTCTTTTGGATGCATCCATTTTTCCAAGTAAAGCCCTGGAAACCCTGGGGCCTCAAATTAAACCTCTCCCCTGCCTCTCTGACTTTTGGCACAGTGCGTGAGAGAACATGACCTCCTTGTTTTGGTTTATTTTTAAACCTGTCTACTGTAGTTTTGGCTGTTCCCATTACTTGGTATCAAAGCCTAGTCCTGCTCTGAATCCTCCTAACCACCTGGCCTCTGCAGTGTTTTTGGCAAGGGCCTTTTGCAAGCTCATGTGCCATCTACAGCTATTTAATTTTTTACTTTAAGTGTCTTACGCTTCGGGTTCATCCCTGATTCTTTTTAGAGATAGTGACTGTAAGCATCATAGGTTATTTTTCTCGTAATTATTAGCTCCAGTGAATTCCCTTGTCTTTCTTTCATCCATACCAGTCTAATGTTTTCAATTCTCCTCTTGTGGAAGGGTCTCATCAAACTAGAGGCTTGTGTTGTGCATTGCTGCATGCAATTCTGCTTCTTCAGTCTCTGGAACAAAGGGCATGAAAGAAACCTGCCACTCAAAATTAACAATTAAAATTTTCTATTTAGAAGTGTTAGCATTCTTAGTGATTGCTGTATTTTTGTGCCTGAACAGGGGATAATCTAAAAATAGCCAATAACCACTCTCCTTGAAATTTCAGGAAGTATAAGTCTATAAGCATAGACTTATGGCGATTTAGTGAGACAGTTTAAGAAATCACACTTGACAAGGTTCTCCCACGTTATTTTTCTTGCCTCTAACACAGAACCTTTACTGACATTTGTATTATTTTTAAAAGTAATGTAAATGGCATTTCTTTTGTTTCTTGTGAGGTTTTAAAAGACCTTTTTCCCTGGAAAGCACAAGCTTCTGCTGCAGGAGCTTCAAGTGCCTCTGTGAGCAAGAGGGGTTGACTCTCGGACAAACCAATCTGGGGTGGAGACCTTTGTTTGCAGGAGCAGCAGGGAGCATGTGGCCCCACCCCAAGCTCCATATACCATCTCTCAGCTCACCAAAAGAGATCTTGGTATGTGCAGCATCCATCGTAGGTATGGATACAGAGCCTTAAGCACCATATTGAACCTGCAAGCCATCTGATGCCAAGCACTGCTGCGTGTTTTGCAGAGTTTCAGTACCCCAGCAGGTGTTAGATGGGGTGATGCAGCGTGGAGGAGCTCTGGTGTGACCTGCCTGGAAGTCAGTGGTTCCTCCCAAGCTCTTGCTCTTTGTCATGGATGCCTGGTGCTCATCCTGGGCACTGTGCAACGCTGCTCAGTGGGGAGACTGCGGCAGACCCTCCGTCTGTGGGTCACAGAGGGCTGGCTCCAGCTGATTCCTGGTTGATGCCTGTTAGGGTAGCTGATAAAGGGATGGACATGCTGTTTCCAAACACCATGCTGCTTGGAAACAAAGTGACTTCATTATAAACTTAAGACACCTTTCAGAAAGCTGGAAAGGGGATACCAGACCCCGTTTTGCCAGCTGTTTGTTTTTGTTGCTGGGATACATTTGTTCCCTGTGTAAGGACACATTTTAATGTGCTGCTTAGCAGGGGCAGTCAATTTTTTTAGTCCAATTTTATATTATGCTTCTAAATCTTGCTGCTTTAGCAGCTGAGCTGGGGAAGCAGTGAGGTCTCGGCTGGCTGGCAGGCAGCCCATGGAGTAGCCAGGGAGAGTCACCCCAGCCCTGGAGAGCGTCACCAGCAAATGGCTTCATGCTCACGTGCCCACAGCTGCAGGCACTGGCTGCCCTGCTTTCCAGAGCACTGCCACAGAGAGGATTTGGCCACAGCCATGGCAGAAGGGAGGCATGTTCTTGATTCCTGGCAGTGGCTGGCACATGTTCCTGTGGCTCCTGGGCATGCTGTGACAAACCTTCACCTGGGAGCGAGCTTTGCAGGGCTTTGCTCTGTTGCTGCAAAACTGTCCCATCTGGAGAAGGGGCTCCAGATCACTGAAGTGAGGGGCTGACATAAGGCATATAATCCATGGATGTTTGGTTGAGGAGCCTGGCTTGGGGCCAGGCTGCCTGCAAGCTCTGCCCTTGTAGCTGCAGCAGGGACAAGCACATCAGCAAAAAGGTAAAGGATCAGCCCACTCCAGCTATCATTTGGGATGTTACTGTAAGCATCTCTGAGATCCCGACATGAACCTGTACTTGGAACTAAGGAGAATCTGGCAATCCCAACATCTTCAGCATTTCTGTTTATTTTTTTTAAGCTTTCAGCTTATTTTTTTTTAAGGAAAATGAGATATGAAAATAGTCCTTACCGTCTTTTAAAATAGATTAGAGCTATGTAAGAATACAAATCTTTCAAGGCCGTATCTCTCCTCACCCTGCCAAATGAAACACGATATAAAACTCCATTGTTTTATGTTTCCTGTGCCTTATGGCTTGAGCCATGGATCCTCTTGGCTGAAGTCCATCCCAGTAACAACATAATTTGGGAACACACTTTACCTTTCTAAAAATAAGGAAAACTGAGAAGAAGAGCAAATAAGCTGTGCTGAATAAAGATCTAAAATGACTTCTCCAGAATCTCAAATTAAAGAAAGTATGTTATCCAAGGAATGTATAAAATCAAATAACATCAGCCTGCCTCTATGCAGCAAGCTCTTTCCTGGCATTTTAGCCCTGTTCTACAGTCTGGACTTTTTCCAGAGAGAGAAACAAATCATCAGTTATATCATTTTTTCCCCCCTCAGACACTTACTAAGAACCAGGCATACACACAAAAATAAAAGAATGTAGAAAACATCTACCCACTTCTTTTTGCTTCACAGTGTTTTTAAAGCATTTGTCCTAAACTGTTACCCAGAAGTGAATGTCAGACTACAGCAAAACCAAAACCAGGAAAATAGGACAGGAAATAAATCTAAGTGCCTGTGAGGAGCACTAAGAGCAAGGTGTGCAATAGGTGCCTTTGCTTAGAAAAAGAGAAGCAGCATGATACGGCAGCCATGCCCTTCTCAGGTGCTCTATATGTACATGGGACCAAACCACACTCGATGCTGCAGTCCAGATAATCCTTACACAAAATCCCATGTTCACTCTGAGAGGGCCTCATCCCAGCACACGAAGGAGCACAAGAAAGCCTGTGGTCAGCATGTGCAGCTCAGGCAAGTGGTACCACCAGCTGCAAGCCCTCTGCTCTCTGCAGACACTTCCCCTGCAGAAAACAGGCTGTTGTAGTGATGCAAGATTGCAAGGACAACAGCACTCACAAAAGCAGGGTCTCTGAATGGCTCTGTAAATCTCCTGCAGCATGCAGCTGGTAGAGAGTGAAAAATGGGGTGGGGGAGGCCAGGGGATGGAATCTTACTAGTCAGGGAATAATGAGAAAAGTCCCCAACAAACCCAGCCACAGGGAAATTTGAAGAAACACCAGTCGTGCTGAGAGTGAAGATGGGCACCGACCAATTGTAAAAGTACTACAGAAGCAATTTCAATGTGTTGGGTAATAAAACTGAGCCTCCTCAGAGATGGCCAGTGCAGCCCATCACAGGGACAGCAGCTCTGCTTCACACAGGAGACCACGGCTGGGAATCTGAAAAGCCCCACTTTGGCCACAGTGAGGCTGGGACCTTTCCTTTCTTCCCCAACAAAAATATACCCTGAGCATGTCTTCCCAGATCAGATATTTATTGTCCCTACTAAAATGTGGGTCTCGGCTCTAAATCGGGAATGGTCCTTGAAAGGTGGCTGTGTACCAGTGGTCTCTCCTCCCCCACCACCTTCCCACATGCACTCATCATCAAAGCTGCTGGGGCTTGAGGTAACAAATCCACCTGTGCCACCCTTGGCCCTCTGCTCCTCCTGGCTTGTCACAGCTGGAGAGCAGGAGCCCAAATGCCATTAATCCTTGCGACTGCTCAAGAAAAGTAAAGAAAGGACTGCATTGAAAGAGAGAGCTGTTGAATGGGGCTGAGACTGCCAAAAGACCTTCTGCAATGTCCATTTACTAGAAGATACTAAGCTCAAGCTCAGATAGCATTGGTGGGTCACTATCCATCTTCCCTGTCACATTTTAGAACTGCTTTCTGGCTCCCCTAAGAGACCAGCCTTCTGCTTCCAAGCACAGTTTGTTTCCCATCTCTGCAGAGCCCCTCCAAGATGCCATTTGCAGCTCTGAGGATCACATTCACCTCCCTGCTGTGCAGGGAAGGTTTGCTGGCTGGTGACAGGCAGCACAGGGATGTCTCCCTGAATGGGAATGGTTCTGCCCTTGCAACATGGGTGCTGGGAAGTCCTGGGCATGGCACTTGGCCGCAAGCCGGACTGAGGGGCAGCCATTTGCTGCTTTTGGTGGGCATCAAAGCCTGTGGCATGGCTGCTTGAGTGGGAGGGGACTGGCTGCAAGCATGAGAAGACCGGCAGAGGAATGGCAGCTCCAGAGACTCCCGAGGAGGCGGGGGACAGCGGGGGATGTCTTAGTGTTACTCCAGGTAACAGCATGGCTTATTGTGCCCTGTCACACTTGCTGCCTTTGATATTTCAAGCTCACTCAGTCATTTTGAGAAACAAAGGTTGTTACTGTTCTCCAGGGGCACAGCAAAGGTGTGCTCCCTCCTCTCTGCCTGCACTTTGCCCCGTCAGGGCAAGTAAATTCCCTTTCTTACAGTGACACAGGAGTCACAGGGGAGCCCCGCTCCAAGTGAGTCCTTGGGCAAAGGAGCCGCCAGGCAACAGGGTTGTGCAGACATTGGGGCACTGGGGCCGCTATCCCCTCAGGGCAGCACAACTCTTCAGGGGTGCTGGCTGGGTCCCCGCAGCTGTGTGCAGCAGGTCAGCAGAGTTTGGGAAGCCCTGAAGACAGGAGGATCCTGCCTCACTGTCTCAAGGCAGAGCTCAAGTGCACAACCCGCAGCGTGTCACCAGAGGCCGGGCACTCGCCTGGCAGCTGGGGTGGGGTCGGTCGTGTGCTGCTCGGCCCTGTCGCTCACCCTCCTCCGTGCAAGAGAGAAGGGGCAGGCCGAAGCCCCTGCCACACGAGGGCAGCCCATGCCGGGCAGTGGGCACAGCGAGTGACGTCCCGCCGGGGCTGTGGCACTCTGGGGACACTGCACAGTGTGGGTGGAGGAGCTCACAACATGCACACGCAGCTGCTGGCGAGGGGCCCGGGAGCTGGCAGCCAGCCTTGGGGGGAAAAGAACAGAGAGAAACAGCAAAACAGGCACAACCCGAGGGGGCCAGGCTGGGGAGAGGGCGCTTATGGAGGCGGCAGTCCTTGGGTGCCACGGCAGGAGGGCAGCAGGGAAGCCCATCCCTGCTCGGCCTGAGCCGGCAGAGCCCATTGGTAGTGCACCACGGGTTTGCCACAGGTGGCTGCTCAAGTTTTGATCCAGACTTGGGAGTTTGGGGGACTGAGCTTATCAGCACACCTGCCCAGGGGTGACAGAGCCCTCTTGTGAGAAGGGAAGCATTTCCGAGGATTAGCAACCCAAGGAGGAGGCAGGAAGCCCGGAGAAAGGTTCAAAGATCGATTTTCATTCTGGCAGCAGGTTAAGAGTAGGGAATATGAATGCTGTCTCCAAGGTGTTGGATAGCCCAGTATATCAACTGATGATCTGGAAACAAAGATGAGCAATATACCGAACATTTTTAAAAGATGACTCAAAGCTGTTGACTCTTGAGGAGATCAAAAAGGACTGAGTAAAATGCAAATGTGGCAAATGGACACCACCACATATTTGCCAAGGATCAACTGGGTATGTGCTAGGTCAGAAGAGGGAAAATGAATTGCACATAAGAATTACAAAGCTCCAGATGTTCTCTAGCAACTCAAGAACATGGATGTCACACAACCCCTGGCTCTGAAAGTAGCTGCAGGTTAAAAAAAAACACACACAAAATATTAGCATACAGACGGAAGAAGGAGAGAATAATATGGAAAATATGATAATGCTATTATGTAAACCACTAGCATGGCCTCTCTGGGAATACTGTCTGCAGTTCAAGTAAGCCGTTCTCAGAAATGGCTGATTAGGGGCATGGCAAATTCGCTCACAGAGAGATCAAAACGATTTGGGTTGTTTATCTCAAAAAGGAAGTGAACTAGAGGAGATTGGCACAGAGTGAGCCAGTGCAGAGCTTCTGTTTTTCTTCCTGTTCGGTTCTATCACTGTCATATCTGGTGTCGCTGAGAAGTGTGTGAAGTGATGTGGCTCTCCTCTGTCACACACCATTTGCTCTTTTCTCTCACCCTCCCCTCCAGGGGAGGCCCAGCACTTTATGCTTCATATTTAGATAGGATCTGAGGAGGAGAGAATGGCTAAGGAGAAATCTATATGCCTCAGAGTAGGCGTATAGTAGAGAAGGTGAGAATGGAAAAGTGGGATTTGCACCTGGACAGAGGAGCAAAAGGTTCTGGCTTTGGGAGTCTCCTTCCATCAGCTCAGGCAGACCTCAGAAAAGCTGCCAGCTACTGCTCTTCTCCTAGAGCCTTGAGGCTTCCAGACCAGGCCCTGGTGTCTTGGGGGTTCCTTGGAGATAAAGATAAGGAGCTTGAATTTGATAAGTTAATCTGTAAAAAGCATCCCAGAAGTCAGAAGTACCTTGAGATCAGCATTAACCCACTTCTCTCTGCCAGGGGAGGTTCAGGTTGGACATTAGGAGGAAATTCACAGAAAGGGTGATTAGACATAGGGATGGGCTGCCCAGGGAACTGGTGGAGTCACTGTCCCTGAAGGTGTTTAAGGAAAGACTGGACGTGGCACTCAGTGCCATGGTCTGGTTGACAGGGTGGTGTTCGGTCATAGGCTGGACTCCATGATCTCAGAGGTCTTTTCTAACCTACAGAATCGGTGATTCCGTGACGTGGCGCACCGCAGACACGTTCTCTCCCGGGGCCGGCAGCGCAGCACACGGAGCCCGGCTGTGAGCGGGACCTTCCCGGGAGCCGGGAGCATCCCGGGAGCCGGGACCTTCCCGGGAGCCGGGAGCATCTCGGGAGCTGGGACCTTCCCGGGAGCAGGTAGCATCCCGGCCTCCAAGGTGGGACGGGCACGGGCAGCTTCCCTCCCAGCCGCCAGAGGGCGCCAGCGCCGCGCCGTCGCCCCTCAGGCCCGCGCGGCTCGCTGCCCGCGGCGCCGCGCTGCGATTGGCGGGCGCGGGGGTGCGGCCCCGG
>VZRF01008470.1:857853-891355 GCA_013396875.1 Vireo altiloquus | reverse complement strand
AGCGGGGCCCAGCGCGGAGCGGCAGCAGGCGGCCGGCGGGTCCCTCGGAAAGGGAAAAGCTGCCCCGGATCCCGCCCTCGGTCACTCCTCTGCTGGTCCCCCGCCCGCTCCGCGCACTTGTCCCCCATGGCCGCGTGGTCCCGGGAGGCGGTGCTGACTCTGTACCGGGCTCTGCTGCGCCGCGGCCGCGGCCTGCGCTACACCGACCGGGATTTCTACCTCGCCTCCATCCGCCGCGAGTTCCGCCGGAACCAGGGGCTGCAGCGGCTGGAGGACAAGGAAAGGCAGCTGGAGAAGGGGCAGGCTTTCCTGCGGAGCGGGCTCGGGGGCCTGGTTTAGACATTCCCTGTAGCCCCCAGTGGTCCCACTTACCTCCCTCTTCTTCCCAAAATCCCCTCGCCAACCAGAAGAGATGACTAACACTCACTACCCACCACTTTCTTGAAGAAGTCCAGAAGGTGCTTCCACAGGCACACCAGGAGGGCTCTCCTGTTCTCTTCACAAATGCATTAGGTCACAGGTAGGTCATTTGCAATGATATAACTGCGTTCTTCGTGCTGCTGTTACAGTGAGCTTTGCAAAAGTGCGGGGTTTCTCCTGCTTGGGGATGACAAGTGAATGTATTCTTGGTTCATCCAGGCAGGAACGTTCCCCCTGGCTTGGCTTTAGAAAAAACAAAGGGCAGTTTTAAACCACCCCAATCAGGCAGGCAGGCTCAGAACCTTGGACACAGACTCAGAAAACAGACCTCAAGTCTCAGTGGAAGAGTTTCTTGGTGTTTTCATGTAGGTTCACTGGGGATCCACCCATGGGTGCAGTGGTGGTAACGTGTGTTTTACAGGGTCACAGAATCATTTAGGTTGGAAAAGACCTCTGAGATCATTGAGTCCTATCTTTGGCTGATGACCACCTTGTAACTAGACCATGGCATTGAGTATCACATCCAGGTTAAACACCCCAGGGGTGGTGACTCCATTACCTCCCTGGGCAGCCCATTCCAATGTCTAATCACCCTTTCTATGAGGAAATTCCTCCTGATGTCCAACCTGAGCCTTCCCTGGCACAGCTTGAGGCCATGTCGGCCGGAGAGACTCTTGACATTTAAATCTCAAGGTCAGGTTAAATGTAAATTGTAGGACACAAAAGCACACATGTAAGAAAATATTCATGTCAGTGTTTTACATTATTTATCTGACAGTCAGACCCACCAGCCTCGAGGGCAGGAATAAACATCGCACGAAGGCAAGGGAGCTGTTCCCTTTATGATGTGTTGCGGTCTCTACTCCTGATTCTTGGGTGTCTTTGAAGTATCTGGGATTGGACTCTGTTCAGAAATTACTCTGGGAGTAGAAGCTCTGAGACTGCCTGTCAGTTCCTGGGGACAATTCTGCTTTTTTCCAGACAAAACAGTTGACCAACCCTGTAGTGCCTTGTCTGTGAGCAAAATTACACCTGTTACATTAGAAATTAGAAAATAAGTTGGCTGTGCTTTGGTTGAGAAGCCCATATTAAAAGAAAAATACCTGAATGGTTATAGAGTTTTGCTTAATATGCAAGATTTTATTGTAAAATATTGCGGAAGTAAATTCTAGTTTCTTTCATTAAACCTATTCAATTATTAGAAAGCTCACATTACATTTGGATGTGTTTGTTGCTTGGTTGATGCCTTAAATGGCTACCTAGAAACAGAGACTAGACAGGAATAAAGGAGGTATTTATTTGAAAGGCCTTCAGATGCACACTTTGGGCTCCAGAGGCTCCTGCCTCAGTGGATCCCAAAATGGACAACAGGTCACGAGTTCTTCGCACTTTTATATCAGCATAACTTCACCAATCAGAATCCAGCCAATTATTTAATTTCCCTAAACTTGCCGCCCCTTGCAAGATGATGGTTTACAGTTCTTGGGCCTAGGACGGTCTGGATGTCCTTGGAGAGTGAGCTGGAGAGGCTTTGTTATGTCTGTGAGCATGAGAGAACAGCACTTAACAAGCTACAGGAACTTCAGAGTTACACTAGCAGTACAGGATTTGAAAAATGGAAAAGTTAAAACTTAAGGCATCATGGTCAGGGTTGTCCTGGCAGCTCTTTGAGGGGACATAATGAAAGCGGGTGCAGGGTTGGGTGGTCCCTTGCTGTGGTAGGGCCCCGGGAGCAGGGGTGCGAGGTGTGGGAGCAGGGGTGAGCCGTGGGGGCCGCGTGCTTTGGGCCGCGCGTGTGACGCTCCTGCTCCTTGCAGGTAAGATGGCAGGCGCTGGGCAGCGCAAAGGGAAGAAGGATGACAACGGCATCGGCACAGCCATCGACTTTGTGCTGTCCAACGCGCGGCTGGTGCTGGGCGTGGGCGGCGCTGCCATGCTGGGCATCGCCACGCTGGCCGTCAAGCGGGTGAGTGCCGGGCACGGCTGGCACCGGGCACGGCTCCGGGAGGGGCCGGCGGGCACTGAGAAGAGCCGAGGTGCTGACAATGGCCTGGGCAAAACGGCCTTGGGCCCTCGGTCACTCAAACTGTTCTTGGTTTAGATGTACGACCGGGCAATCAGCGCTCCCAGCAGCCCCACTCGCTTGAGCCAGTCGGGAAAGAGAAGCTGGGAAGAGCCAAACTGGCTGGGCTCCTCTTCACGCCTGCTGACCCAGGACATGAAGACCAGCCTCAGCCGCTCTCTGCAGACCCTTCCCACTGATCCTTCAGCTGCAGACACAGGTAAGAGGCATGGTCATCCTCCTGCATCACAGTCATCCAGGCCTATAAACCCTCTATTTGTTTAAAGCAATGCAGGGAACGACATACTCTGTCTGTCCCGGGATTTTACGTTTTTCTTTAAACAGGTGCACTATTAACTTCAAGAATCAGAACTGACATTGGGAACTAGTCAGTAATAGTCATCTATTTGCACTCTTCATTCCTCTCATGACTTCATCGTGTTAAGCTTTATTCTCTCTCATTTTTTCTCTTTCAATCTGAATATCTAATCTTTCCTGATAGAAAGCTATTCCATTCCTTTCAAGTACTTTTCTTTGGGTCAGTTTGCTTGCATCTTTTTAAGGGGGGAGTATTTGAGTTGTGAATGTACTAGCAATTTATAACAGTATTTCCTGTATTATTTCTACCATTTTCCCAGTAATTTCTGGATCGACGTTTTCCTGTTTAGTGCTGCTTATCACCGAGTTTGTCTTCATTAGTCTGTAGAAAGTGTCCTGTAGTTTTCTTTCTGAGTGGGATAATCAGTAATTTAGAATCCAATGTTTTGTTATGTGTGTTTGGTTCTTTTTTCTCAATGGTTTTACTTTCTATCCCTGGTTACTCCCTTCAGGAGATTTACACTTGGAGATTTAAACTGAAAATCAGAATCAAGCTATTAACTTGATTTCCAGGTTATTTCAAAGGAAGTTATATTTGGGATGGCAATAGGTTTTCTTCTGAGGAAACATTAAAAAACTAGACAGCTGTCTTAAATGGGATCTAGATAATTTGATTGGAGTCCCCAAGCATATGGACTGAGTAATAAAAACATTAATGATGGTGTCTTAAATTCTTCATTTAGAAGTAAATTAAAACTCAATATGGAAAAATATTTTTTTTTATAAATAGGCAATGAAATCCAGTTCCCCATGGTTTTGTGCATGACTTCCTTTACACCAAAAAAGCTCAAATCTGTCCAAAAGAACCCAGTGGGACAAGTGACAGCAGCTGCTGAGGCTGGGCTAGATGGGTCTGTGTGCAGCTTGGTCAGCCATTCCTCACATGCTGTGTGGCCAAATGCCCATTGCCAAACAAATCTGCAACAACCAATTGCTTTAATGGGGCCACTGACTTGGGGGTTTCTCCTGCACCCTTGAGGTATCACAGCCCTTCCAGAGATCTCTTAGGTCTGTAATTCCCCTTTAATTCTCACCATTAACTTCTGAAATTCTTGGTCCATGTTAAGAGAAATCTGAAACAGTTGGGAAGCATTGACTTATTTCTCTGGGAAACCAGTTAGAAAAAAAGAGGCTCAGAGAATCTGTGCGGGTCAGACATTGTTTAATAACGCAGATGGCAATGTGAACCTTATGTCGTTGCATTGTGCCTCAGAGTGGGCTCTCTGGTCTTTCCAGTGAAGGATATCACTGGAGCTATGATGGCCTGAGCCGGGACAGCTCCAGAATCTGTCAGCTCATCATCCTAGTAACTGTGATGATCAGACTCCCAACAACTATTTCATTTCCAGGTAGCACAATCTTCCCTGATCTCATATGCTAAGTAGGACTGGGTTTCGCTGGTAATTTGTAATAATCTGTTTCAACGTTAAAAACTCAAAGAGATCATGCTGGTTGTTCAGAAGTGTTTTATTCACTGGTCTGACATCACACTGAAAGCTTTTGAACTGGTAACAGCACTGAATTTTTGATGAAGTTGAGCTGAGATACTGCCCATGTAGCCATTAAAATTGCATCCTTGTACACAATATTATGGCTAAATTTCAAAACTGGTAACTTGTTTTAATCCATTCTGATGCTCGTAGTAGGATGTTTTGAAGTTCCTCAGCACACCCCTTTGGAGTGGTACCTATGTAAAGCCTGCAAAATGTCTGCCGAGCGCTTCTTGAGACCTAGGAGACCGCAGTTCCGTGCTGCAGGTTCTGTTCTGCAGAACACTTCGCAGCGAAATCAGCTGCAACCTCAACAGTTTTCCTTCTGTCTTGCAGACTTTTTTCGACCCACAAAGCCCAAGCCATCTGCCAAGAGGAGTCAGGTGGAGCTGAAGAAGTCCCGCCTTCGTCTGTCCCTGCAGGAGAAGCTGTTCGCGTACTACCGGCGGCGGGTGGCGATCCCGGCGGACGAGCAGGCTCGGGCCAAGCAGGCAGCCGTGGATATCTGCACGGAGCTGCGCAGCTTCCTGCGCGCCAAGCTGCCGGACATGCCCCTGCGGGACATGTACCTCAGCGGCAGCCTCTACGATGACCTGCAGGTAACTCCTGGGGACACCATGGCTCCTCATTCGGCAGGCTGACCAGGCAGGGGCATTTCAGGCTTCCCTGTTGGCACTGCTGGCTCAGCAAAGCATTCTTCAGTAATAAGACCCCTGGTGTTGCCTTTCCCACTGTGGAGCCAGGCCTTGATTTCCACGGTGGTGTTTGAACAGGTGTGACCAGGCTGCTCTGTCATTGTCTACAAAGCCTTTGCTTTTTGCTGTTTTATTTCTCCAAAATATCTCAGTCCTTCTTGCCTTCCCTGCTGTCTCTCCTTTTAGCTGTGTTTTTCTTGCTGTTTCTCTGGTAGACATCTGTTTTCTCTCAGTCCCTCTCTGTCCATCCAAATACTTGATCTTCCCTTAGAACTCCTATATTTTCATGTAGGTCNTGCTGCAATATCTCCCTGATGGCAAGATGCCTATGGCTATAGTGAGTGATTCAGAGGCACACTTCTGTGTTTGAGTCACAGCTCTGGAATGGAGCATGGAGTGTCCAGTGAAACTTAGACCTGGGGTCTTAATCACATTGGTGAAAAGGGATCTTTACTGACCTTTTCCCAAACAATGTAGCAGACCAGGTGAGGGCAGTGTACCTAGCTGTAGCATGGGATTATTAAACCATGGCAACGGAAGCTTGTCTAGAAACTTAATACTCTGTCTCCTATTTAAATCATCATGTGGCGTTGCCGTGCCCTAGGCCAGCTGCATCTCACAACCAAGGAGCAGACTTAGAGCAATACGAGGCAGAATGATTCATCTCTGTGCAGTCCATATCAGGTCTCTAAATAGTACAAACCACGTAAGCACTAGCTTTGGCTATACCTTGGAATTATCCCACTGATAGTTGGAAATAGTCCTTCAGAATGCCTTTTAACAAAGGGAGGCTGGGAATCTCACACAGAGAGGAGAGTGAGACAGCTGAATCCTTATTCCAGGTTCCTTTGGACAGAAGGCTATGTAAAGGTGGTGAATAAAATGAATGTGGAGAGAAAAAGCTTGTTCTTACCAACTTTTCTCTCTTGTGAAAGGTAGTGACAGCTGACCACATCCAGCTCATTGTACCTCTGATGCTGGAGCAGAACCTGTGGTCATGTATCCCCGGGGAGGACACTATCATGAACATTCCTGGCTTCTACTTGGTGCGTCGAGAAAACCCAGAGTACTTTCCTCGCGGGAGCAGCTACTGGGACCGCTGTGTGGTGGGAGGTTACCTTTCCCCCAAAACTGTAGCAGACACCTTTGAGAAAGTTGTAGCTGGCTCCATCAACTGGCCAGCAATTGGGAGTCTCTTGGACTACGTGATCCGTCCAGCAGCTCCCCCAGCAGATTTGACACTGGAAGTCCAGTATGATGCAGATCGGCATCTTTTTATTGACTTTCTACCATCCCTGACACTGGGTGACATCGTCCTCGTTGCCAAACCTCACCGATTGGCCCAGAATGACAACTTGTGGCGACTGAGCCTGCGGCCAGCGGAAACAGCTCGCCTCCGTGCCCTGGACCAGGGGGATTCTGGCTGCCGCTGCTTGTGCCTCAAGATCTTCAAAGCAGTGTGCAAATTAAACCCAGCTTTGGGACACCTCACTGCCAGCCAGCTCACCAATGTCATCCTGCACCTCTCCCAGGAGGAGCCCGACTGGTCCCAGGACATGCTGGCTGACCGCTTCCTGCAGGCACTGAAGGGGCTGATCAGCTACTTGGAGGCAGGTGTCCTCCCTAGTGCCCTGAACCCCAAGGTGAACTTGTTTTCAGAGCTCACCCCTGAAGAAGTGGATGAGTTGGGCTACACCCTCTACAGCTCTCTGTCAGAGCCAGAGGTCTTGCTGCAGACGTAATGGGGCCTTACCTAGGGAAGTGTTGATAGTGTTTAGCCAATGCAGACTTTGATTACTGCAAATTATCCTCCACTTCTCCCTATTTCCCCCTCTCTCTCTCTCTCTTCACCACTCCCCCCTTTTGGTTCATTAGTAATTCCTGCTGTGGAGTTGGTGCTCCCATTGAATTTCTTGGTGCTACTGGTCCATTTCCACCATCTCTGCCCCAACAGGTACCCATTGGCTAGGGAAGAGAGGCTAAAACTGCAGCTCTGAGATCTTCACATAAACTCTGCTGAGTTTAAGTGTCTACCAAAAAAAATAAGCCAAACTATGCACTTCTTTCTTTTGTAGTACACTTACTGCAGCAAGCCCATTTTGGTCTGAAGAAGGTGGAACTGGGCTGGTAAATCCAGTGATGATTTTAGCAGACTTGCACTGAGGTTGTTTAATTTCCTCCAGCCTGAATTTGAACATCCCCCTGTTTCTTTTTCTCTGCTGTCCCACACTGTCTCAGTTTCCTTTCTTTTATGTCCCTTTGGCCCAGTCATGCAGGGCAGACTGAGTGAGATATTTTGGATAGGGTTCTTTTTGTATTTCTGAGTGGATAATGATTACACTGGCAGTATTTAGGGCTGTAAAGCTTGAAATTGGAGAATTCCCACAGCTCCTGCTCCTCCGGAGCCTTCTCATCCTTTGCAAGCTGAGTTTGGGATTAAGGGCCAAGATTTGTCCAGTCTGCTGCAATACAACCTCCTGTGTGGGCAATTCTTATTGAAGCTGTCACAGGGGAGCAAGGAACCTTTGTGGTCTGGCTGTGTGATGAGGGTGAAGGAGCAGAGCTTGCTGATCCTGCATAGCCAGATCTGCTGGGATTGGCCTCAGGAGTGGAGAACAAGGCAGCTCTTTAGTAGTCTCTGGCCTAGAAGAAGAGAGGGTGATTATAGGGGAGGGGTGAAAGACACACGTGGGAATGGGGATTTTTTTTTTTTTCATCTTTTTCCCAAGAACTTATGGCTGTTCTGGTGTACTGGAGGTGGAAACAAGA
Source organism: Vireo altiloquus (assembly GCA_013396875.1). Taxonomy (NCBI): domain Eukaryota; kingdom Metazoa; phylum Chordata; class Aves; order Passeriformes; family Vireonidae; genus Vireo; species Vireo altiloquus. The sequence goes on along the minus strand of VZRF01008470.1, from coordinate 883,541 downwards.
CTGCATGCCTCAGGGCTTTGGAACAAGCACACACAAGCCAGATTCTCACCAGCTCTAAGGCTGTGAAGGTGATAGAACTGAACTGGTGTCATCAGCAAGGTTCTGTCCCATACACTGGTGTTAGCCTACATATACAGAGCTGGCATTTAGGGTTATATTAGCTTTGCCATCTGCTCTGTGTGCTTTAGTCTCCTACCCAGAACTGAGGCTGTCCATCCCCTTCCTCATTCCCGTGTGCTGACTTTCCAGTGCTCCCAGTTTACAAATACTCATAGAAAGCTGGTGAGGGCACACCTTCCCATTCCGTCTGTTTGAATCTGTTGGCAGTGCAGTTCTGCCCACTCCTGTCTACGGCTGCTCTCAGGCTGTAGACTCTTTATAGTCTGCATTAAGCCAGCTGCTGTCTTCAAGAAGTGGGAGAGAAGGTGTACCCCGAGTCTGGGGCTCTGTGTGTATCTCAAAAGACCAGTATAGACATTGTTACAGAAACATATTTGCCTTTTCCCAGCTTTGCAGCTTTTTCCCCCCTTGCTGTCCAGCCTCCTTAGCAGGTGGAGAGGAGTACTGCAGCAGCAGGATTTGGAGGGAGCAGGGATCCTTTCCTCTTGCCTCCCTCTCATGACTTCCCCTGCCTTTCACAGAGAAGTTTCAAGGTGAATTTCAGGAGTGGAGCCACAAAGGGAAGTCTTTCACTCTGGGTTTTTTTTAGAGGCAGTGCTGGTGAGATGGGGGAGGGAGCATCTTTCTTGGACAATCTGTCCATTTTAGCCAATGTGTCAGCATTCTGTATACAGTGATAACGCAACATTGCATTTTAAATTATTTAATCCTTAGGGTACTGGTGTTTTCTAGACTGCCAGATGTGTACTTTGAAGTTTGTGTGTGTATATAAAGTCTGTAGTCTATCAAAGGTTAACAGGAATCCCATTTGTATGACTTTGTGTTTTGTAAGTTTTGCAGCAGTCAATGTTGGTCAACTGTTGATTGCTCCTCACTGGTTCCCAGATTTCTTCCCCTCTTCCTTCCCTTTCCCCCCATTGCCTTTCTGATGTCAGCCTTCCTACCCTAAAAGCAGACAAATGAGACTTGGAGCCTTTAGGCTATTGGGGGAAATTCCCCTTGTTTTTAATTACTTGAAGGTCAACAAAAATATTAAAATATCTGGGTTGTCAGGAGTTCCCCCAAAGCTCCTTTCTTCAGTATGATGTCACCCCTCACTTGGTGCTGACTCTAGTACCGTGGTCTTCACATTTTAACAGCAATGTGGTTGGAAATGATTAAAACTCTAGCTATAAAAAAAAAGTGAGATAGAAACAGGAGGAAGTCACTGTCTGAGCTGACTTGAGAACAGCTGTCACACACATATCTATGTATATATATATGTAATTTTTTACATGAATGCTTTTACTTCTTCCTGGCAACCTAATGAATTAATATTTTATGGCCATTTTTTGCTGCTATTGAGCTCAATTTGTCTATCAAATGGAGACTGAAGCTGCCTTTTTGCCTTTTCTGTAGACTCTGCTCCACTTCACTTGCATCAGCCACCTCCATCATTTCTTCCCTTCAGTTTTGCCCTCCTCAGAGCTAGCCACAAGCCTTTTCTCAGGAGGCAAATGCTCACTTCCTACAGGCAGCCACCACAGCAGGCAATAGCTGCCCTGGCAGTGGCAGTCTTGACAAAGGCCAAAGATGTGATGGGTCACAGGGACGCTACAACTAGGAATATTTTAAGAGCAGGGGGAGGTATAAGGGGCAATAGAAGCAGGGAAGAAGGTGTAGGGTAAATATGCAGGAAACTTCCAGTAATGCTGCACCCAGCCTGTGGGTGAAACAGAATGTTGCAGAGGCTTTCAAACTGGCACCTTTCAATTAAATGCAGTACACGTGTGGATGTACAGCCTGGAGGGCTGCCTTACCAATAGGTAGGCTCCTTCCTGGTCAAATCTATAGCACAGAGCAGGAGAACCTAAAGCTGAATGTGAAAAGGGCAGCTCCCGGCCATCTTCCTGGCAGAGTGGCTCAGAGACAGATTGATTGTAAGAGGGGTTGGGCTGGTGGCTGCCTCAGCTCCAAGAATGTCTCCGTATGTTTTGCTGTAGCTTAGCTCACTCAAGCTTCCCATGAGATTGTCGTCTTATTCCCTGTAACCACAGGGTGAGGACCAACTTGCTCAGCTGTGGGTTTCTCTGCTGCTGAGCCCCACTGCTAATCTTTCAGTCAGATTCTTTTCCCACGTTTAAAAGCAATTATGGAAACACGAGGCTACTTTCTGCCCTCTGGAAAGCTGCCATCAGGGCCCTCATTCTTAGCATGTGGGCACTCAGTGAGAAGTGAAGAGATGATGCCCCAGCTCTCCCAGGCCTGGAGGCTGTGGATTTGCAAAGGGGAAAGTCCAAGTGCATGATCTGTGACAAGAGTGTGTGGAATTCTGAAATAAAATTACTTTCCACAGTAACCTGGTTGTCTCTGGCATGTTTATAAACAAAGGAATATCTCTCTCTGCTTTCATCTCAGTGCATCACCTTCATGCTGATACAATTCTGCACCACACCAGTGCGTGAGGACCAACATGCCCCTTGCTGATTCACTTGCTTTCCCTTTGCAGCTCTGGGCACTCTGCACTTTGCAGCTTGTCTCGAGGGAGCAGTCAGCTCGGTGCAGCAGCTCCTGGCAGGTTTCACACCGGTCACAAGATGATGTGTAATTGTGGCGCCGAGCCTCCCACCCCCTCTCCGATGGCCCGCGTGCCCAGACAGGCACCCGCTTTTCATGTGGCTCCCCAGACTTCAGAGGCTTCCGTGCCTCTGGAATATTAAACTTTCCTGTACAAGCTCCCCCACCCTTGTTCAGTCACGCCTTGGTTTTTATGTGCCAGGCCTCTCCCCTCGCAAATGCACTCCTCTCTTATCCGGGCATCAGCCTTGAGGCAACGAGGAAGCTGCTCTGCCAGGGACCTGTGTCTTGGTGTGCTGAAGTTCTTTGCAGTAACACCCAGTTTTATGTGCCTGCTTGGAAAGGGGGAGTGGAAATGTTGGATGTCAAATAAAACGTGAAGTCATGCTGCTTTTGATGGGTCTCAGGCTCCTTAATTCTTGGAAGACATGCTACAGTGGCAACATTGTCCTGTAAGACTTATCTTAATGAGGGCTCTGTAATTAACTATTTTGGAGAGTATTTTATGATACAGAGGGAGTCTACATCTCAAACTTTTTCTTTTTTTCTAATATCCCTTGCCTGCGTTGCTTTGGTTTATTTCCTTTACTCTGTTCTGTGGTAGAAACAGATCAGATGAGATCAAGCACGTTTCATGCCATACAGAATCTTACAGGAACAGCTAAAATAAGCTACTCTGTGAAATCTGTGATGGGTATTAGCCCCTCACGTTAAAGCCCCTGGAAAGCCTAGAGCCTGCAATACGTGGTTAATATATGCAGCAGTTTACACCTTTGCATAAAAGCTGTCCTGGCATGAATAGGGAGGAAAGATCAAAAGATAAGTGTTTGTTTAATGTAAAGAAGAAATAACTGAGGGGAGTGATGATAATTATTTCAAGTATGGAAAAGGTTGCTACAAAGAAGAGCACAAGTAGTTCTCCAGGCTGTAAAGACTCAGAATCTCTTTTGTACTTAGCCCAAGGAACAAACAGCTTAGGAGGAAAGGGAATTTTGGAAAAAGCAAAATATTTTGCCTGCTTTGTTATATAACCACAGTCCTGTCCTGGATATTAATGTAGCTGAGTTTACATTTTACTTATTTATTTTTGCATCTCTTAATTTTAAAAATAAATACATGAATTCCAGCCTATTTGGTAGCTAATCTTAAACTGGGGAAGAAAGGATGACTGAACCCCAAATTTCAGATGATCATGCTAAACTGTTGAACTGCATTATTAATGTTTCTTTTTTTATTCCCAAATACTTAGCTGCATCCATGGTTTTTTAAGGTTTATTTTAATATTCTAATCTTCAGAAAAGCTGCAGACAGCTGCTGCTCTTTAAATTTAGTCTCACAGAAAAAAGGAAAAAAAAAAAAAAGAAGAGCCTCTTTTAAATTTTAGTTTCACAGAAAAAAAAAAAGAGGAGCCTCTTCCAAAAGAGGAATTTCTCTTCCAGATAAGATAAAATATGTTTGCTTACTACCTGTACTATTCAATGGCTCCAGCATGGCTCACTGAATCTGGGACTAGATGTTGAAATGTTGCCCACAGATGCTGCAAGCAAGAAATGGGAGATTCTACCTCCTACCAGTGAAACCCAGTATTGGCTTCCAGCCCTAGGAGAACTGCTGTGGTCCAGACATTCAGGGAACTGTTTGAGATATCTGGATTTTATCTTCTTTATCCTTGTCAGGCCGAGTTACTATCTGAGTTTATGATCTGAGGGATTCAAAGAATATCCTCCCACTCAGTTTTATTCTTTTTTTTTTTCTCTCTCCCTCTCTCTGGTGGTGTTTTTTGGTTTTTGTGGGTTTTTTTGTTGTTGTTGGTTTTAGGTTTTTTTTTGAGATTCAACACCTTAGAATACCTCTCATTTAACAAATGTGTCCCCTACACAATCAAGGATAAAATTTTTACTAGCATACTCTGAAGAGAACAGCATTATTCACAAGTCAAGGACCCTGAAATGTGGTGGTGAGCAGGCTATTATTCCTTTCTTTACAGTGTGGAATAATCTTGCAAACAATAAGGCAAAAGAGGGTGGTAAGACCAGTGGGTAAGGCAGTCAAGATGTGAAATAATTCTTTAGACTGGAAACATTCTTGTCATTTTACAAACAGCAAAGAGAGCGGGACACCGTTTGGCTCAAGGAACTCAAACTTCTCGTGATTTTAAGCTTTCCTAAATACTCGTGCAGAACTCAGTGCTGAACAAAATCACATTAAACACACTAAAAGTCGGATTGATTTTTGTTTTGCTGCCCTGGTTCAATTTCCCTGGCTCCTGTGGCTAAGTGGCTCTTTGATATGTCTATTCACACTCAGTGCTAAGCTTCTCAGGGGAAATATATATATAAATTCTAACCACATTCTTCATGAAAAGCCTTCTCCATACAAATAAGGGGCAAAAGTTGCTCACTTGTGTTTTTTGTTTTGTTTAGGATTTTGTTTTGTTAGGCAACAATTCCCTGGCTTCAGTGCAATTCCACCTTCCCCTTCCTCTCTCTGTGGCAGAATTGTCACTGTTCTACAGAGGCACAGGGGCGATACTGTCCCATAAGACATCCCACTACTGTGATCCTGGTCCTGTACAACCCTCTCGTCTCATTCTGCTCAGCATTGCAAAGGACAGACCTCAGAGGCAACAGACACGAGGGCATAGATGGCAAATGATGGGCTGTGTTGGCTCTTTACCTCTCCCACAACAGGCATTACTTCAAAACTCATGGTGCCCTGGCAGGCTCCTTACCTCCCTTGAAAGGCAAGAAGCAATTGCTCCTGGAAGCAGGATGGCAGAATGACATTTTTGCCTTCAGATTCTTGAATTTATTTAGCACAGGGGGCCTTGGAGACAGTAAGTACCACCACTTATCTGGGTAATAAGATGTGAATCGTGCTCAGCTGCTGCTTGTTTGCAGCGGCAGCGAGGCGCTGTCAGAGGGCCCGAGGTGCGCTGGAGCCAAGGTAGTGCAAGGCGCGGCAGTCCCAGAGGCTGCAGAGCTGCAGCTCCCGCGGCGCTTGTTAGAGAGCACGCTGGCAGGGGCCCAGCTCCCCGGCACTCGCAGGGAGGGTGGTTTTTGCTGAGACAAGGATGTGGCACAAACCTTCTCTTTTCCAAATCACTGCCTGTGGTCGAGAGAGACAGTAGAGTAGAAAGCATCTGGTCCAGTGCCTTTTCTTGAACAAGAAGCAATGAGCTTGTGTTTTGGTTTAGGAACCTTTCTCCTCTTTTAGGTTTTTTTCTTTTTTTATGTAAAACAAGAAAATTAATAAAGAATGATGCATCTTCAGTCCACCACTTTGCACTGAAAAGGAGAATGTTTGGTGTCACTAGCAGACTGGTGACTCCTCAGCTTCGTGCCCTGGGATGGACTTAGCCTTTTGTGACCCTGCCTTGCCTAGGAGGGACCTGTATTTCTGATAAGTGCTCAGCATCCAAATGTGCCTTACTGAGACTGCAGGACTGAGGTGAATGGCTCAAATGTTACCTTCCCGAATAGCTCCAGCATTGCCTCAGACCCAGAGGAAATGTCTCCTCTTGAAACCAGGACATAGCCTCAACAAAGTCTCACCCTCTGAGTGCCAAAAGAGCAGGCCAGCTGTACCTCCTGAACAGAGCTGGGCTGCTGTGGCTGCTTCCTGACAGACCTGGGTTTAGTCTCACACCAGTTCTCTCAGCAGTCAAGCCCAGAAACCTCCTCCCATTAAGAGAACTGCAAACCTCCCTCATCAAGCACCACAGCAATGGCAGTAAGAGGGTAGGGGGTTGAGAAGCCACAGCACCTACTCAATATGATACTTTGGGGACCCTTATCCAGCCTGCCCATGGCCAGTCCAGCTGTAACACATCTGAGGAGGCTCTACTGAGGCCACTCATCAGTCTGTGTACAAGTGCAGGGAGCAGAAGAAGCTCAAAGCCTTTCTGAGCCAAATTTGCTAAATCCCCTAACATGGAGACCTTAGGACGGAAAATGACATTCCTTCAGGAAAAAGCTATAAACTCAATGGTATCACAATTGTGTCAACATCCGCCAGGAACTTTTCTTTCCTCTGTAAACAAGTAGATATTAAAACAGTATAAAGTCTGCTGGTAGATCACTGAGCATCTGCTGCTTATGGAGAGTGGAAAATTATTACTGGATAATGGCTGCAGCGTTCCTCCCCAGGGATCCGGGCAGCTACACGCTCAACAGTGACTTATCCTCAAATGAGTTTCGGAGCTTCATCTGAACTACTTGTTGTATCAGTGTTCTTGCTGAAGCTGCCTGCCAGCAGAGATCTCACACATGCCCAAAAGATCCCTAGAACTCTGTTTTATTTCACTCATAGGGTACACCTGTGCACAATCTCTGTTTCTGGCCTCGTTAAAACACTCTGAAGTGACATGAAGTGAAAAACAAATTCCCCAAAGGAGCACACAGAGCACAGCTTGGTATTATCCTTTCACTGTCTGCCCCCCCTCACTGAACAGAGAGGCTGAAATAAGAACAAATAACCTTCCCACCCGTTCCAGTCGAAGCTGACGATTGAGGCATCAGGGTCAGGAGTGGGGTGTAATTGCTGCTGGGCTGCTACAGCAAGGGGTCCTCATGCTGACCGGTCTAAGGGGCACTGAGACACTGAAAGAGAGATCCACTGAAGTGATGATGGGCTGTTAACTCACTCACCGGTGTCTGGGCCAAGATGCTGCAGTCTCACAATCCGTACCTACTTGTCAGGCCTCAGCTCTTGCTAACTTCACACTGCTGAGAAGCAGCAATGCGCATCATCACTCTCCTCTTCATCCTCTTGCACAGAATGGCAAGACACCTGGCACGTGTGACTCCAGCAGATGCAGGTACATACGTTTTGATACACACTGAGCACACAGTCTGCAGGGGGGTCACATCAACTGCAGGCCTATGAAGAACAATAGTTGACATGAAATACATTTCTGTTCTTTTATTGCGTGGATAACTGGAAGGCTTTTGTTTGTGTGCTAAACTGAGCCCACATGTGCTAATGCACATGAAGGATTATTCTTGACCCCCACATCCTTTCATCATAATAAAACAAGGCTGGACAATGAGACAACTAAAAATATCCCCCAATGGTCTGAACAAAAGTTAGCACCTCCTCCTTTCCCTCCTTTACACATATTTTTTGCTAAACATCATTTTCGGCCAGTTGTAGCTTTGCTTAGGAAAATCATGCTTGGGCAAGTTACAACTCAGCTCCCTCTTACCAGATTTGCACAATGTTTTTACTTGTGGCAGCTGGCCACAGCCTGGCTGATTCTGAGTAACTAAGCCTCTGAGACACGTATTTTGTGAGCTATCACCATGTGCTTGGCATGCCCACGTTTGTTCAGTAAGAAAAATGTAGGTGGACAACTAGGGTTGTTTCCATAACTGTCTGAAATAATAGAACTGTAAGTTGCAAATGTAAATTGCAGATTTAATCCTCTTTTTTATTAGTCTCATTTCTAATGTCAGGGATATTTACATAGCAGGATGGAAACAGAAGACAGTGAGGGGGTGGGTTAAGTAATGAATGATTTATTAGAGATTCCATTTGGTGTACTAGTCCAAAAAAAACGAGGCAGAGCATACGAATAACTTATTTTCTGTTTTTATGTAATAAAAGATGGATGCTAATACCTCCCAGCCTGATCTTTAACCATATATATTTGCTTTTCAATCTAGTTTTAAAATGGAACATCTATAAAGCAATCCCTAAAGAGCTTATGATGACAATCTCACAGAAAAGATCTTTCAGATATCTGTTTGTACCACATGAGGAGAGAAGCAAGCCGGCACTGTGAATTAGTGTGTGCCATAGAGGTTGTACGTAATTCTCCCTCGAAACTGCTCAAAGTGTCTCTGTGCTTTGCCTCATTCCTCCCTTGTGTTTTCCTCAGCACTCTGTCTCCAGGAAAAATTCCTGCTGGTCTCTGGAAATGCTTTGTTCATTGACATGCGGGGTAAGGGTTCCTGTCCCTCCTGATGGAAGGTTCAAAGGACTCAAGTTATCCCTCACAAGAATCCCCTTGGGGACTTGCCCTCACACTCACCCATCTGCAAAGCAGGCAATGCCCCCTCCTCCCCAGCCACCCCAGCAGTGCCCAGGGCCAGCAGAAAGCCCATCTGCTGCTTCTCCAGGGCACTGAGGCTAAGTGGGGGCCCAAAGCTGCCTGCCCAGTGCCACCATGGCCATCGTGCACTCTCCCAGTGCAGTGCCAGCCCACCTTCCCCCTGACCTTTCCCCTTTTCCCAGCACTCCAGAGAAGGGCAAACATCTCTTACTTTTGCTGGTTTCCCCCTGGCCCCAGCAATACCCACTCCTCCCACGCCCCTTGTTCCCCTGCTACAGAGGCCCACGAGTTCCCCTGCCACTGACAGTCCCTGAGAGCATCCTATGCAGCCGGTCTGGACTGTGTGAGGGGATGTTACTATGGAAACATTTACGTCCTCCAGTCCTTGGTGTGCTTACCAACAGCATTCAGCATGTTTGTCTCCTGTATTCTTGCGGGTAGAAGAAGAAAACCTCTTTTCCTTTGAAATGTTTACTTTAAAAAGAAAGAAAAACAAGGAATTATTAAAGCACCTATATTGACTTTCCATCTTAAGGAAGGAGGAGGGTGAATGGAGGAGTATTCATTTTCCACCTCCTGGTGATGCTGTTTGGCCGGAGGAGGCTCTCTGCAGTGCTGGATTTATCAGGGCACTTCACTGCTTCCCAGCCAGGCCCTTGGCCTCTACCCTGCAGCGAGCTCTGGAAGAGCAGCTCCTTTCTCCTGCAGCTGGCCCCTCGCTTCTGTGTCAGGGTGGATCTTACTGATCCCAGGAGCTCCCTTTGCCAAGGCACCCAGGGCAGGAAAACAACATCCACGGTGATAAAGCTGTTAACATGACAGCAGGACGTCACTCACCACGCACAAAAATTCCCTCAGAAGCCACGTTTTTGTGCTGTAAATTAATTTTTCTTCAGAGCCGCACAGTGTTTGAGGCACAAATATATTATGTAATATTGGAAAGGAATTATTTTTTAGACACTTCTGAGTTAGTAGAGAGTAGCTAGTAGTCCTCTGCTTAGAAAATACTTGTAATGTTTTTTTGTACAAAAATTCCTGAAAATTGTTATTTGTGCTTAAAGAACTGTCTTCTGCCTTGGTCAAAAACTCTAGTCACAGTGGAGACATCTCTGACATAATATCAGCAAAAGAGGAAAGATAATTTATGAAGGAATTGGGGTTGTAGCTCATGAAATGATTTAACAACAGTTATCCTGAAGGAAACAGGGAAAAACATGCTTTTCTCTAAATGGCTGGCTTCTGGTTACTTGATTTCATGTTCTGGATTGGAGATTGTTACAGAAGATCTGTCTGGAACTCACAATACAGACAAATTTCCACCTCAGTTCACACACAAAAGGGAAAGCAGGCAGCTGGGAAACAGGCAGATCTGGGTTAAGTTCCTCATTGCATACTTCATTTTTGCTTACGTGATTCTTGCGCACACATTCCCAGAGTCCTTTCAGAGAAATCTATAATTATCTTTTCATGATGAAGGATTGGGTGTACATATATTGGGTGCATTTCTGTTTATTTAGCTGCTATTATGGTTGTACAATCGCCCTTTTCTTTTCACTTTAAAGGAGGGGAAAGCAGGCACGGCAGTGGATGTGAGAGCTCTCCCTTAGCCAGCGAGGACATGGAGTGCTGTCCACCCATCCACACAGCCAATCACCCACTTGGCTTCTTTAAAAGCTGCTGCATCCTCTCAATTTTCCTTTGAAGCAAGATCTGCCTCCTCTGTAGTGCATTTATCAGAACCGTTATCTCAGACTGCTCAGCTGCTACTGTGCTGTTTTTTGGCACTGGAGGACATTTTTCTGTCTCCTCTATTTTAATGAGTCATTTCAAATTCTGTGCTGGGAAGAAAGAAAGAAAGAAAGAATCAAAACCAACCAAAATAAAATAGCAACAAACCAACGTGGAGGGAAAATTGCCATTTTTAATTCAGCAGCCAGTGTTCATGTTACAGATGTGGAGTGACATACTCTGCTTTGTAGCGACAATGCTAAGACCAGACTGTTAAAAGCAGAAATTGGGTCACACCTCATCCTTGCAAATTATCAGTCAAGTTGTTTTAGACATTCCAGGCAGTTAGACCTGAGCAAACATGGTGAGGTTTTACACAAATACTACAGAGGCCTGAGCTGGAAGATAGTGGAGCCTTTTGCCAAAGTAGCTGAGAGCAAGTTGAGCTGCAGGATGATGATGTTGGAACAAGCAAGGTTTCACCACATCTCTCAGAGCTGGTGGTGCTGTGAGGCTGGCAATGTGGAAAATCAACCTTTTGAAGCTGGATAACTCTGACACAGGTGTTGAACCTCCCAGCTCACCGGAGCTGTCCAGTGCTTGTGTGACCCAACAGAAATGATGATGAAGGAACTGAAGCCAGCAGAAAACTGTTGACTCCTGTAAGTTTCCTGCTGTGAGCTGGTGGAACTGTTTAGCAGGAACAGGGCAGGGAAAGAGGTCTGACTTCTTTCCTAGAAGCAAGTTGCTCTGGATCAGATAAAACTCGAAACCGCACTTTGAAAGCTATCCAAGGTGACACTGCTCTGTATGGCCGTGAGGCTCTATAGGTGGTCCATTAATGCTCCCACCAGTGGAATGATATGTGCACAGAGAAGCAACTGCATCAGCATGAAACTGCAAGGCAGAAGACATTCTCATTCCTCAGCTGCGGAATAACCAACTTCATTTTCAGTCCTTGCATGGGTTAAAGGCACTAGTTAGACTGATGTTCTCGGCTGCCCGGCTCTGCAGCCAGGCTCTTCAGAAGCCTCTCTGCGGCGGTGTGGTGCCATGGCCGCTGTGAGGCCGGCAGGCTCCGGGCAGGTGCCCTCCTGCATGCACACACACAGCCCCGGGGAGCCCGTAATCTACGCGCTGCATGTGTGGGGCAGGCAGGGAGGGAAAGCAGGGGGTTATCTAAGGGAACAGGAGGCCATGGCGGGCTGCCGCCGCCTCAGGGGCGCCATGCCAGCGCCTCAGCTTGGGCCGCAGCGCCTGACCTCGGCGGGACTTTGTGTGGGGAACAAAAGGGGCCGTTGGAAATCAGAGTGGGGAGCACACACTGCTTCAAGAGAGGCATGTCTGGGAAAACGCAGGGCTGCCGTGGGTGGGCACCATTCCCCTGCCCGGCTGCTCCTTCTCGACCCGCTCCCGGATTTCCCCCCCTTCCCCCTGTCTGGCCGCCATTGCCCTGCCCCGCTGCTCCTTCTCTTTCCCCCCCTCCCAATCTTCTCTCAGCATTGGTCTCCTCCGGGCCCTGGCCAATGGCAGCTCACGGGGCACGTAACGACTCGCCCGTAGCCAATGAGCGCTGCCCTTCCCACGTGGCGAGCTGCGTGACGTCTTCCGCGCCAGCTCCGCGTCTTTGTTGGCGGGTGAAATTTCCCCCGACGCTGCCCGCGGGGGGAGCGGCCTCAGTCACTCCGGTCACGTGGCACGGCCGCGCCCGAAGGGGAGAGCGCTCGGCGCGCATGTATACACAACATAATATAGTCCCTCCGCGACAGCCCCGTCCTGGGGCCGTGGTGTCTTGTCGGCGGCTCCTGTGTTTAACTCCTAGCAGAACGGTAAGAGAGAAGCCCAGAAGGACAGACTACAGGCCGGTAGGTGCTGGTGACAGGAGGTGACGCTTGGCGGAAGGATACCTCACGTCCGCAGTTTGCTTGGTAAGGCGGCTCCCGTATAAGGACAGAGCGCCGGCGGTGCTACCTCATTGTTTCCTCTCGCCGAGAGCAGAGATTGTGTCAGTGCCCGTGTCAGTGTGCGCAGCACCTCCCGCGCGGCGCGGATACGAGCAGCCCCCCTCCCCTGGCCGCCATGGCTCTTTAAGGCGGCAGGGCCAGCGGCGGCATCGGCCAGTGCAGCAGGCGCAGCAGCAGCGGCGGCGGCCTCAGCACATCCCCGGCATCTGCAACCATGGCGTGAGTATCTTGTGTGAGGGACGGCTGCTCCCTCTTCTGTGTCTTAACAGGCGCCCTATTGCTCTTTCTAGGTGGGCTTCTGGGGTGGGTTTACCACGCGTGTGGTGATAGTATCTCACGGGGAGCGGGGTGAGATACCTAGGTGTATAAAATATAGTTAAGCCAGAATGAGTGAGCGGTGGGGAGATCCTTATAGGGCTCAGTATCTCCGGGTGCGGTGAGTGTCAGAAATAGCAGGAAATGCCATTTCGAAAAAATTTATGAGTAACCTTCTACGTTTTCTGTCGTTCGAGAAACCTTGATTTCGAAGAGTCTAGGATTTTATTATTTAGGATTTTTTTCCTGGGATTTTCATGAGAATAAAAAAACATTCCCAGGGAGGGTTTCTTTGCCCGCTCGGGGGAAGTGCTGCTGTACTTACGGGAAAATGGGGCATTGGAGGTTTCAGGGTTTTGAGTACAAGGACCACGTGGTATAATCACAGATAGATGAATGGGGGTTGTTAGTAATTTGGCACCCGTACTAACGTTAAATATTGAAGTAGTGCAGCGTTAAGTTTGCGCCGGCCGTCGGGCGCACAGCCCTGTGCGGTGCTGGAGCCGCGGTGGAAACGTGGCAGGACACAAAATGGCGGCGGGGAGCGGGCGGCGGGACCGCCAAATGGCGGCGGGTGGGCGGGGCCGGCCCTGCCCGGGCCTGAGGGCGGCGGGGGGTGTGCAGCAGCACAGGAATAAAGAAGTGAGATAATCTGTAAAGTTCCGCCATACTTCCGAGGTGCCATTGCTTTAAAAGGTTACTATGTTGCTCGGACGAAATACTGATGAGTTTAAGTTCTGTTGGCAGGTTTTTCACGGCACCGCACAGCAGCATTGCTGTAGTCGACGAAAAGACCGTCTACTTGTCTACATCCTTCGACGTCAAAGCGTTAAAAGCTGACGAAAATGAGCTTCTTGAACAACGAGATGCTGTTGGGGGATTTAATATCCCCCTTCAGCCAGCCGTGTTCGGTGGCTGAGGAAAGTCTGGGACTCCTAGATGACTACCTGGAGGTGGCCGAGCCCCTCGGTTCGCATGGGTTCTCCAGCGACAAGGCTAAGGCAGTCTCCTCCAATTGGCTTGCTGTGGACAGTTTAGGCAACACCATAGATAGCAGCCAGGGTAAGGTATTACTTATTTCTGTAAAGGGCATCAATTACATCATACCATAGTAACATTCCAGTTGAAAATAAATTGCTAGGTTTTCATAAATCTGAAGGCAGTCTCACGTTTGTAACCTCTGCTTGGAAAGCATGTGTACTGTGCTGCTTATGCAACACACAATTGCTGGTTATGGTAAAGTGCCACTTGTGTTGGCCTTGCAGTAACACTTCAGCTGCCAATGGTACTGTTTCTTGGCAGAGGTAACAGTAAGGAAGCATGGTTGTATGTTGCCAATGTCCCTGAATTCTTCTGGTCTTTAAATAAGAGGGTTGGAATGTCTCAATGGCTCCTTAAATCCCTGTAGTTTTTAGGAGCTCAAGAAAAGTATTTTTTCCTGATGATTTACCCTTTTGGTGCTAATACATGAGAGAGTAAAGATGCTTGGTGAATAATGAACTGCCAGGTTATTTACAGAAGCTTGAGTTGCATTGGGTGGTGGTTTACTGAAGTGGTAATTCCTTTTTTTTATTGTGCAGAGGATGCCTTCTCTGGCATGGAGTGGATGGTGGAGAAGATGGATCTGAAGGAATTTGATTTTGATGCTCTGTTAGGTATGGAACATCTGGAAGCCACCGTCTCACCAGACGAGCTGATGGCCACGTTGGAAGACACGTGTGATCTATTTAACGCTACCATCCAGGAATTTCACAACAAAGAACTTCCGCTGATAAATAATATAATCACTCATCTCCCCGAATCCCCAGTTGGAGCTGATTCAATGGCCCCATTGGCTTCCCTTTGGTCTTTTCCCCTCTCCCCAGGGTCTCTGACTTCCACTCCAGACCACTCATTTAGTTTAGAGCTAGGTAGTGAAGTGGATGTTCTGGAAGGAGAAAGAAAGCGGGAGTGCCCCGCTGTTGTGGTGGTGATCACCAAGTCTGAGAAAGAGGAGGAGAACCACTCTGATGATAGTGGAATATGCATGAGCCCAGACTCCTACCTGGGAACCCCCCAACACAGCCCCACCAATTCAGTTGGATCCCCTAATGGCAACCAGTTCCCTGCAGATGCCACCTGTGGCTCTGTGCGGTCCAAACCATACGATCATCCTGCAGAGAAGGTAGTGTCAGCAAAGGTGAAAGGAGAAAAGAAAATAGATAAGAAACTAAAGAAGATGGAGCAGAATAAGACAGCTGCCACGCGTTACCGGCAGAAAAAGAGGGCAGAACAGGAGGCACTGTCTGGGGAGTGCAGAGAGTTGGAGCAGAAGAACCAGGCCCTGAAGGAGAAAGCAGATTCCCTTAGTAAGGAGATTCAGTACTTAAAAGATCTGATAGAAGAGGTCCGCAAGGCCAAGGGCAAAAGAGCTAGAGTCCCAGAGTAGGGTAGTCAGCAGTGTTGTGTGCATGTATATAAGCTTCCTGCTAAAGCTGTGTATTGCTGTCTAATAAATAATTTTGTAGTAAATGTGCAATGATGGTGTGTGATGAGTGGTACCTGTAAAACCAGCACGACCTGAACCACGCGTGGGTGTAAGTACAAGCACAAGCTATTGTGTGTCCAGAGAGTGCGGTGTGACACTTGCGCTGTTGTGGGTGGTGGATGCAGTGCAAGTCCACAAAGTGCTTTGAACTGGAGCGTTGATACAATAAAGTGTCTCTATTGACTTGTTCCCCTCTACAATTTACATATATTCTAAAGTGAGGAGATCACGCTGAGGTGCCTCAGCATTTTCAGCTAATTTGTAAGCCCATTGAAACTGTTGAGGTTGGAGAGTTGATGGAAAACAAAACGTCAGTAATACCCGGTGGGGGATTTTTTTTATTTTCAGACTTAAGCATTGTCTCTGAAGGGAGGGAAAGGGTCTGGGAACAAAATAGCAAAGTTGTGAACAGGGGTGAAAGAAATTGGCGGCTTGGCTAGGAGGCAAGTCCAGAAGAAGCACCGGTATTGGTTTTCTTCACTCTGGTTCTTGGTGTGCCCAAACCATGAGCAGGAGCTGTTGAGTGGTCCCTTCACACTGCTGTGAACTGGGCCAACTGGGTGGGGTCACTGTAGTGCTTTTACTGATGGGTCATGTTAAGCAAACCACTGATGAGTCAAATTTTAAGCTGTAAATAGAAATTTGACTTTACCAAAGCTACAGCTGAGTTGGTCCATGAAACTAGTTCAGCTCTAGTCCTGCCTCAGCTGTGCAGGGAAGGTACTGGTGTGTTGGAGCAGCACCTGTGTTTGTGGGGGAGGGTTGGGGTTGCTTTAGGATTTGGGATGTGCCGTTTTAAACTACCTCATCTGTGCTCATTTTTTTTTTTTTTTACCCCCATTTAACAGCACTTAATCTCTTTGGCATTTGGACATGCACATTCTTTCCAAGAGTTCATTCCTTCTCACTTGCACTGGCATGGCTCCCTGAGCTGCCAGGCTCAGGTGCGTGGACATCCCAGCCTGGCTGGCACACACATGCAGTGCAGTGGTATCGGGGCTCAAGCCAGTGCTGGAGTGGGGAATTAAAAGGTCCTTTAAGGAACCTTGAAGAATGGTTTCTCCAGTTGCAGCTCGACATTCCTCATGCCCTCAAGTTGGGGCTGTGGTCCTCCATCCCTGCTCCTTGCCCAAGCCTTTACCTGACGTGGGGCAATAGCTGTGTGGGGGCAGCCTGATGTGTGAGGCTGCTCTGGCGGATGGATGGCACAGGTAGCTGCTGGCAGCAGGAGCCGATGGCTGCCGTGGTGGGCTGAGTGGGGCAGGCCCCCAGTGACACCTGTCTGCGCTTACAGCTGTGCCTGGGTGCACAGCGGCTGGATGCCATTTAAATTACAACAAGAAGGCTCCCTGCCAGGAGTTAGGGCTCATGCCACACTGAGGGTGGGGTGGGTAAACTAAGACCCTCCCCTTGGTTTCATGAGACAATGTGTTTGAGTAGTATCAAACTCCTGGGTAGGGGCACTGGTAACCATGTACTGCATGGATGGGATGCACTGCGAACTGGAGACTGCTAGCAGGGACAAGGGACTCTTGTGGTTTAGGAGGTAGACCGAAGTAATAGGTTTCCTTCAAATCAGCTGCACCAGCTAGGTTGGGGATGGGGATAATTAGACAGAAAAGCCCCAAGACCTTGGTCAAATCTGCACCTGAGGTGATGTTGGACTTGGTCTCAGCTGTGTCACAGAAAACATAGTAACTGCTATGAGAGCTGGTGGCTTCCCTGTGCAGGGAACTCTCCTCTCCTCTCCTCCTCATACTGATCCTCCTTTCCCACCACAGAGCAACCACCTCCTCTTGCCTTAGAGCCTTAGCAACTTCTGCTTACCCCTGGCAGCATCCAGAGCTGACGGAGCAGCATGTGTGTTTTCCTGCCCTCGCTCAGTTTTCCCAAAGCCTGGAAACGTTGTCAGCACATTTATCCCCTCCCCACCCCATGGCAGGGCTGTCTGTGTGGCTAAAACAAATTTTTCTTTGCGTCCATTCTCTGCAGGCAGACAAGGCAGTGTCTGAGCTGGCCAGTAAGTACATGATTCTGGTGTCTACAACCCTGCAGAGAATATGCAGGTCCAACTTACCAAATTACACTCCAGGGAGGGAAGATCAGAGCTGGAACAGGCGAGAAGGAATGCATGACGCATCCCTGCTGCTTTGCTCTCTGCAGCCCTGTGCAAGCTTTATAGAACATCTTGCAGGAGAATCAGAAACCTGCCCTTAAAGAGCAGTCAGCACTCAGTGCTTGCCGAGGCTCCGAGATTCTGGCTTTGCAGAGGCAGCCCATATGGCAATCTCATGCAATGCCTGCTGAAATGATGCTGTGTTTCCATACTTAGCAACTTAGTTAAGATTTTACAGGGGCTGGAGATCAGGGCTGACTCTTCCTCTGCATTTTTTATCTAGACTTTTCCTCCAGGCTTCAGCTAGGCTCAGCAAGCATCATGCCACTTGGCTCTGCAGTCCAGCAGCTTGTCCAACCTGCAGCGGGAGCCAAGGAACACCCAGGACACCGTCACAAACTCCAGCCCACAAGGGTAAAAAGTCTGAGAGCCTCCTGCCTAGTAACTGATTTTACATTTTGCAAATTTCAAGAGCTCTCTCCCTTTTATCACAGCCTCACAGAACAAATGTGCTTCAACTGAATCCTTTCAGCTTGCATAGTGCATGATACCATGTCCAAAATTAGATTGTAGTGCATGAAATGCAGGTTTTACCTACTGCCAGAGGAGCCTAGTTCTTCTACGTCTTTGGAAACAGCAGAATTTCCCCAATCTGCGTTATATAAAAGCTATTTGAATCTGAAGTTGGCACAGCTGATGGGATTTCTGTCTCAGTTATTTCTCTTCTGAATTAAGGGCAGTGAAGTAGACTTCACACACATGGCGTGCATGATTCTTCAGCCTACTTTGTGCTTCATGGTAAATAGGAGTCCAATATTCCCCCACATAACCAAACAACTTCTTGCAGTTCACTGGTTGCAAAGCTTCTTTTCACAAGCTTGTTTGTATTGTTATCACAATATTTATAACTACCTTCCTCTTCAGCCTGCTTTTAGAGAGACGCAGGTGCATGCCCTTCTCTTTCAAAATGAAAAGGGGAAACCATCATTACTGACAGTTTCTTCATATGCCTGTGTGGAGAATCAGATGCACCTTTGCAGTACGTTTACAAAAATAAATCCACAGCTGCAGTGTTGGGGAATGAAGAAAGAATGATGATAAAATCTTCCAAATAGCTTTTGCCCTGGCAGAAAGCCCAGAAATAGCTGCAAGGACAGGCTGTCCTTTGGGAGATGAATGCTCCTCCAGTGCTCCCGAACTGGACTACAGAAAGAAAATGTGGCTTATTCTGATGGAAACAGTTCCACACAGTGGTAGTCCATTCATAGTCTTTTGGGGGTGGGTGGGAAATCTATACATTTTTGGCCAGCAGAATACCAGTTTTCTTTATCTTCCCATAGACCTAGGCCTTCAGAAAAAGAAAAAAAAGAAAGGATCTCTATTGTTCTTCCTATAGGCATAATTTCCATCTTGGGCATAATAGTTTTTTCTCAGTATGGTCCAGGTGGCTTCTGGGGATATCCTACCTTTCTCTGCCCTGCTGTATTCACAGCCTTGCCCTGAAGTCCTGCACATAAACTCCTGTTACACTTCATTTCCAGTGCAAAGGCCATCTCGGGGTCTTACCATGACCATCCCTTACTGGGCCAGAAGTGTTCACCCTTGCTGAGTTTCTCACTGAAATGCTTCAGGCCCTGTGAATTAAGAGAGGAATTCAGTCTCCTGACCTAGGCAATACCATCTTGGCTGCTCAGGTATCCCAGGTATGCTGCCTTTGCATTATTTTCAGTGCACTCATGCAGTGTCATAAGTGAATGAAGTCACTGAATGAAGGAAGCTGGCTGCACCCACAAGCTCCAATTTCCCTATTACACAGGTGCATGTCCTCCAAGTGATGTCCAGCTGCCTCTCATTTCTCCTTCAGCTGCTCTCTTCCTCTCTTTTGCACGCACACACCCTTTTAAGGAATGGCAGGAGCGAGTTCCAGGCGCAGCAGATGCATCAGCTTGATTTATATAGGACAGAGAATCTCCCAGTCCTGCAACTCCTCTGCATCTCCATTGCAGTGTGTGGGCAGGTGGAGAAAGAGCCCTGGTCTTTGCCTCCCATTAAAGGAGATAAATGATCTTGCTGGCACGCAAATGGAGCAGCTCAGGACAGACCAGCTTGGCTACGTTACTGCTTAGCCCTGCCAACAGCTTATTCCTTCAGAAAAAGGTGCGTGTAACCCCGTAGACAGCTTCAGAGCAACCTTCATGCTTTTTACGTCCCCTGTCCCCACCAGTTAGTGGCTGGCTCTGTTAATCCTATTTAACGTAATGCAGATAGACATGCAAACCTTTAATCCTGCTCCGACCTACCAACCCTTCAGCCTGCCTTGGCTGCAGTTCCACGTTTTTAGCTGAAAGCAGACAGCAGGCAGCCTGCCTTCTTTCACACTCCTCATTTTGACTCGAATTGATGGGTCTTTATGTCTCAAAATGAGAAACTTCCTTTTGCGGTAACTTTTCTGAGTTATTCAGAGCCCTGTGGCTGTGCATCTTTTTTACAACAACCAGTCCCCTTCCTGAGGTGTTCAGGAGCCTGTATGTGATGTGTGCTGATGCTGTGTTGATCATTGGTAAGACTGAAATGTAAAGCAGTTGTGGAAAAAGACCCTAGAGGGTAAGATTGGCTAAGGTTTTTAGGACCCTTTCCCAACCCTTGATTTTCCCTTACAGCCTTTTCAGTGTTTTCAATCTCATTTACCTGAGAAAGTTCATTGGCAGCCAGGTTTGTTACTGCTATGTCATTTCCGAGGCAAGAAATTGGTGTCCTGAACAAACATGTTTTCTTGGTTTACATTTGCAGTCGTCCCCTCTCCGATACACACAGTGCTGGTAGTAGCTGTTGTTGCTTTCTGTGGTAAGGAAGCGGAGGCTTGCTGGTACAGCAGAGGCTGTATGGGCTTACATTAGCTTGTACCCACTGGAACAAATTTCCTTTTATTTGCTTTCCATTCACATAACAAGGGGAGCAATAGGCCATTAAGACGCTTGATGAATCTTATTCACACTAAGCTAGCTCAAGGCTGAGCATCTGGGAACTATTCTAAACAGTTTCCCTGGAAAGGTTCTGCCACACTAATAACACTCCAGAGCTTTTATTTGCATTCATATAAAAGCTGCCGCCGCCCATTCTGACTCCCTGCTGCGTGTGGGTGGAGATGCCCTGTAAGATGGCAGCCTCACCATTCCCTAGCTCAGCTAGCTCTATTTTCTGCTGCAGGATGCTCAGCTGGTGTCGCAGAGCTGGGAAGGGAGCCAGCAGCCCGATGAGCTCAGCGAGCACGCGACGCTGGCCCGGCAGCACTGGGACACGTCCTTGCGCCGCCGCTCGCAAGGCGCGGGAAAGAAATGCTGTCCAGCAGGTCCAAAGGCTGTTGTGGGCTGCAGCCTGTCAGCTTCCAGGGTGGGAAACAGGTTGGAGGCCAGCTATGGCAGCTGCTGCTTCCCTAACCCCTTCTTGTCTCTTCCACTGGACAGAGAAATCTGGATGTAAAAGAACAGAGATCACGGAGTCACAGAATAGTTTGGGTTGGAAGGGACCTTAAAGATCATCTCATTCCAAACACCCTGCCAGGGATACCTTCCTTTAGAGCAGGTTACTTGAAGCCCCATCCTTCCTGGCCTCGAACACTTACATGGATGGGGCAGGTTGCTCCAAGGTAGCCACCTCCTGGCGTTCCAGCACAGCCAAGGAGCTGGCATGCTCTGGGTATGGCTAGACAGACAGCTGGGAGCATGAGAAGGTGCCTGGCTTTAGCTTAACACCGGGCACACGCAACAGGCTGGTACCTGTTCTCCCCTCTCCTTTGAAGACGTTCCCCTCAGGGGGCACCACCTGTCCTTCCCTACCCAGTACTCACCTGGCATTGCTCTGCTTTCCTAGGAGCTCACACCCGGCCATAGGGGGAAAGCCAAGGCTGCAACACGTTAGATCTTTGCCCTTGCAGGTGGTATCTCTAGAGCCACCATCCACTTCTGCTTCTCTTTCCTTTCTCCCACAAAATAAAGTTTAATTTATTTAAGGATACCATTGACTGTACAATCGAGCTTAGTTTCAAATGGCAAAATTCAGTCTGTCAGGTAGCTTTATCCTCCTTGACAACATAATGCTTCAAGAATTATGTTGATTACTTGTGTTGGCTCTAATAGTCTTTCCAGCCAGTAATGAGAGCTACCACCCGACTTTGAAACTCCACTGATCTGGGTGTTATTATCCTCATGGAGAACTGCTCTGGGCCCCACTTTAAAGTTCCTCATTAACTTTGAAAGAAGAGCTTTCCTGTTTGCTTACATTTGCAAACAAACAGGCTGGGTTTTGTACAAAGAGAGTCAACCGCATTACCCTCCTGCCCTTTTCTGGAGCAAGGGAGGGTGGTTTTGCCTCCCTCGGGCCCAGGGGCTGAACAACCACAGAAACAAGGGCATGTAGGGGGAATGGTAGAGGAGGAGCAGGAGAGGACATGAAGGACCTCTGTAGGGTCATAGGAAATGCCAAACACTGAAGATGAAGGCAAAACAAAGTAACACCCCAGAAACCTACCTCTTTCAGTCGAGTTGTGGCACAGCCAGCTTTTTCTCAGTTAATTATCCTCATGATCGCTCCACACAGAGCTGCTTGTGTTAGGCCAGCTCACGTGCACTTCAGCAGGCACACAGTGCAGAAGTTTTAGGGAGACGTGCTGAATACATATTTTGCTCAAATATTTTTTCAAACAGTAGTGCTTCCATTCTTTTAAGCAGCTTTTTTTTTTTTTTTTTAAATTAAATTTTTTAAGTTTCGGAAGGAAGAACAAACTACAAAAAAGGGAATTGTTCTTTGAACTGCTCTATATTTGCCACTTTTGGCTGCAGATAGTTGAACTCGATCCTATTACAAGAAATCCCCTCCCACATGCTCTTATTTCCTCATTTCCAGTATTCACACTTCAGTATGCTCACTATTTCCCCTGTCTGGATTTCATACGTCCAAGTGACCTTTCCTCCCATGCAGATAAGAGGAAAAGAACTCAAAAGAGGAGGCACAGACTTAAAGAGGACAGCACCAGGAACTATAATCAGAGGGCAGGGAAGGGATAAGTGAAATCCTGCCTGTGCTGGCATCAAGCAGCTGCTGCTCAGGTCAGACGAGCCCCTTGTAATTAACTCCTGAGCCCAACCAAAGCTAGGCATTAGTCCATCTCCTTATCTGTTTTTTTCCCAAGGGAACACATTTCCCATCTCAGGTAAGGTGCAGGAAAAGGCAGTGGCAGAAGCGCCCCAGAAGCACATTCAGAATGGTTTAGTGAGGAAGTTTCTGGAACAACACTCCCACCTGCTGGGCCTTCTGTTTGTTACAGCCGGGAATTCAGTGGGAACTCGGGTGGTCTGAGAGAAAACAACTTCCCTTTAACCCAGCACAAGCTTAGGCTCAGATTTAAATTTGATGCCGAGACTAACATCTGGGACACAAGTTCTCCTGGCTACAGGACCTGGCAACACCCAACAGTGGTGCCCTCCTGGCATGACTAAATCTTGGCAGGACACTATGCTATAAACATCAAAAGGACAACTTTCTCCCATGTGAGAGCTCTTCTTTGGAGAGAGGGAAGATTGTGAGCAGCCAAAAGGGAGGAGTCATCTCCATTCCAACCTGCACTCTTTGAAGGCCTAAGCATGCCAGAGAGATTATTAAATGTATGTGTCAACATGAATCAGAGGGGCCATTCACACAACTGAGTCACCCTAAAGAGAGGAATGCTTGGATCACAGCAGTGACACGGTTCGTCTTCATCACCTGTCATAATAATTACTACAAAGGCAAAGAGAGACAGTGTCTGCAACAATTATTTAATCAAATGACATATAAAAAGTTTTTACAATGACTGACACACCTGACATGGGCTGTAATAAGAACCCAAACTGCAAGGTTACTCAAGTTTAACAGTCTTTCAAAACATCCTTCCCTTCCAGAAATTTATTAATGCTGGTCCAAAAGATTTCTCCATTCAGATACAGTACTTTCAATGCTCCCTGCCAAATAACACAAGGAGCAGGAGCCTTATAACCTGAGGAAGGGGAAAAAGATTTTTATTTGGCTTGTTCTACCCTTCTACATCAAGAATGCAAGACATGCTGGCTGCAGGAAGATAATTACAAGGACAACACAGCTCAGAGCCAAGAGCACCTCTGTGGCTTTAGTTGGCCAGTAACAAGCTCTGCCCAGACCAGAGCTGCTCTGCAAGTCCGACACAGAGGCATTTGCTGGCAGAGGCACATCCCCCATGTGCCATCTCAAACATGCCGAGGGAATGCATGCCAGGCTGGAGAAGCTGCAGAAAGACTGGAGCTGCAAGAATTGCCGTCACGGTGTTTATGGTATCCCAAAGTATTCCCTCTCAAATTTACGGAAATCTTCCTCAGTAAACACAGTGCCTTCGGGCTTCTTCTTTTCTCTCTTCTCTGGAGGCTGATCTTTGGACTTCCTGCCTCTGTTCTGAGCAAGAACCTACAGACAATACAAATATGGAAGAAACAACAGTCATTGTTATACAGACCAAAGCACAAAACAGTGATTTTCAAGCTCACCTGCAGCATCCCTGCTGTTCTACAAGAACCCTGCTATTTTCCAGAGTGTCTCCAAAGAAAACTGAGGCAAACCACTGATGTTAACCAAAGCAAGTTACAGTTGTGGGACAACAGCAGATACCAGCTTGTTATTTGGAGTCAAGTATGAAAACTATTTTCTACGAATTGTCACAGAGATAAGAACATTGATTTAAATTCAGAACTTTCTGAAACTATGGCCTTCTTTTTATCTCCTCTCTCCATGACACAACCTGAAAACCCAACAAGTTTGTGGAATTCCCTCAGCATTTTCTAATACACTGTCACCTCCTGTCACAATCTCCAGCCTGAGAAACACTTGCCTAAACCACTTTGTTTATTTATGTATGTTAACAGCCTGTATCTCATAAAAACAGCCCAAGATTCTAGCACTGTCAGCTATTCTCCTCTTCAAATTCTGGCATGAGACTACCTTTTGGGGAAGATCACTCAAGAAATTCTCAAGTTATGAGAAACACCATTTAAGAGGCTAAGTAATTCCTATTAAATGAGCCAGCAGCACATCTGTTTCCTCGTTAATCAGGCTCCAGCTACAGAGAAGGAGAAAGTCTGAACCAGGGCTTCTCTGCCAGCTGAAACTACAAAATATCTTTGGTAATTAAGAAAAGCCAACAGCTGGCAGGATATTTGAGGAACCTGATGTAGTGTGTGGCATCTCTGCCTATGGCAGGGTCTTTGGAACTGGGTGATCTTTTAAGGTCCCTTCCCACCCAAACCATTCTATGATTCTGTGGTTTTTACTAGTATCAGAACACATCATAGGGGGCAACATATCAACAACAGTTCAAAGCTTAGTAAGTTATTTTTCCCGTGCACACAGGAATTTCTCAAGGCCATTTGTAGACAGAAACTTAACTTGACTCTTTTGTGCAAGGTATAAATCTGGAATATCCAGGGTGATTCCCATTCATTCACCTGTGTTCCTCAGTAGAAACAGACCTCCCCCAACAGAAATTAGTCTTACTTGTTCTGTGACGGCTTTGTCTGCAACAACTCGTCCCTTCAACATGTACTGCAGGTTTTCTCTCAAGTGATTCACAGGCTTCTTCTTATGGTACTCCTCTGGGGCAAAGAAGAAAGGGAGAAAACGCATCAGCTGCTCACCTAGGCAGCTCACAGGGAGAGAGAGGAGGATCAGCAAAGCCTTGGGAGAAAGACACGGCTACAGCTCAGGAATAGGGGTGCGCCCACAAATGACGCTGCGTTTAAGTGAGCGACACCAAGAGGGCGTGCAGGAGGATGGGATGGCATGGCATGGCATGGCATGGCAACAGCGACCGGCAGCGTGGCTGCGGGACACCACAAGGGTACCCGGTGCGAGGGCTGTGGAGGCGTCGGGACTCACCTATCGCCGACTTCACGACTCTGCCCTTAACCGTGGCCTTGTTCCTGCGGGGCTCCGGTGCCCTCTTCCTCCGCCTCNGCCCCACAGCGCCCCGCGCGGCCCGGCGGGCACCGGCCCCGCCCCGCCGCCCCTGAGGGGAGGCTGCTGCGCGGCACCGCCCGCCCGGCGCTACATGGACAGGCTCTCTCGGGGGCGCCGGGCCGCACGGCACAGAGCAGTGGCCATCGGCTCAAACCTAAAGATTTTCACGCCAAAAGGAGGCAGAACTTCTGTACGTTTAAGGCGGCAGAGCGGGCTGCCCGGGGAGATCGTGGAGTCTCCGTCTCTGGAGACGCGCAAAATCATCTGGACACGTTCCTGTGTCACCTGCTC